>JAXGGA010011021.1:0-44257 GCA_038373865.1 Uloborus plumipes
GACAAAAAATGCAAAATCGCAAAATTTCAACAGGCTGTAAAATCAAAACGCATCGAGATAGAAAGAAAAAAATTTAGGGGGTTGCTTATGACTACAAAGGAAGGAAGTATACCAAGTTTCATCAAAATCCGAGATGGTGGGTGTTAAAATCCCATTTTTGTGGTTGATTTGACGTGGAATGACCCTATATTCTTTGGAGAAATAATTGAGCCAATAATTAAACTACCAAAACCACCAGAAATCTTAAATCTTTTCTAAGTTGGCTCTGTTTTTTTCTTTGTATTTTTTCTTTGTTACCTTTTGCATTTTTTATTCATTATAAATGCAAAATGATCCTTTGTTTAAAATTGTAATTTCAAGCTCGAATGTTATTAATAAAAAAGTAAATCCAGTAATATGCAGCAAGCATAATATTCAAAAAAGCCTTAAATTGTCCAAAATTCTTTTTTTTTCTCCCTCTAAAAGAAAACTATTATGTAAAAATATATGGCATTGTTCTTCTTTTTCCTTTTTTTTTCTTTCTTTTTTAAAAAGAAATTTATGCTTATTTACTGTTAATAAAACCTTTTTACAAGTAAACAAGACAAGTTTCCCTTCTCTTACGAAATTTTAACTTCTTTAACAGCAACGTTTTTGTCCGTTTAATTAACTGGCATTAATAACTTCGCAAAATAAGCTGCATTTTTAAATTTTCTAATTTTCTTCGCTTCCTTCACTTTTCTGTGAAGTGCTTTTTTAATGCATCAAAGCACTTTTGAAGCTGCAGGACATAAATCTCCCTGCAGGAATTAAGTTTAATCTACATGTTTTGAAAAAAGTGTTTTTTTTCTGTAGATGTTGTTTCGCTGTATTGATTTATGTGTGTGAAATTTAATACAGTTACCACAGTAAATGAATCGTTCACATTTTCTGCATAAATTACGTCAAAGTAAAAAGTTTTACATAACGTAAAAATCAGTTAAATATTATTTAATCTAAATTTACTTAAACAACTTTAGTTATAATTTTACAATGCTTATGTATTTCAAGTACTATTTTCACGGTAATAAATAATTTATTTTACATTCCATTGAACATTCGAAAATAAATCAGTTTTTTTAAGGGGAAGGGATGTCTTCTTTATCTTGTGGAGGACTTGTGAAGAAAAGAAAAAAAATATCAATTAGATTTCTTACGCGATGAAAATAGCTGCAAAAATAACAATACTTGTCATATCTCTTTTCTCTTCAAATTATCTCATTTGATGTTGGAATTTTATAATTTTGTTTCACAGCTTTTACTAAACTCACTTTTCAAATAAATAGTCAACAACATATCAGGTAATAGAGCTTCGCCGTTCACAGTATTCGATTTATTTTATGGCTTTTCCTCAGTAATGATGTTTACTAACAGGTGGTCAAACATTTTCTACTTAACCATTTCTAGTCTCCACATTTTACTTCCATAGTTTAAATGCTTGAGATTTTTGGTCGTTTGGGCTCGGCTCGAACTATATTGAATAAAATTTTGTAGCTAAAAAGAATAAGAATTGTTCTGAACACATATTCTTTGTGTCAACTTTTTATCTTTATTATATAGATAATGCACAGTTATGCATAGTATTTTTATCTTTTTTTTAGCGTACTCTCCTGCAAACGTCAAAAGAGGGGTGGACACATGAAAGAAAGTTTGCTTTAAAATATCGCAAAAAAAATAATAATAATATTAAAAAATAAACATTGAAAATTTTAAAAAGTGGTAAGTAGGGTTTTTAGACTTGGAAAATGTGGGTCTAACGGTCTGTCTATTTCCCTCCCCAATTTTTGAAGGAAATTTGAGTTAGAAAGTATTTTTGACGTAATTTGCAGCCTTAGCTCATTTTAGGAAATTTCCATGGTGGTATTAGAAAATCGATGTTAATATTCCTGAAAGTAGGCTAGTTTAGTTCTAAACGGAAGCTCTAGTTAATGGAAAATGTTCTTTAATAGATTGTTTTTGTTATATGAAGAAAGGTTCCTCTAATTGAATTCGTATTTGCTTTCCAACAGAGATATGCATTTCATTGGGAAGGATCCCATGGAAATGAGCCAATAAAGAGATGTCTTCGCTGATGATACTAAAAGTCACGTTATTTCATGTTGCATTCTCTCTCTGGAAAACAATGTTTACATACGTGACGTCAGACTTTCTCTTAATTCGATTATATAAGGCAAATGGTTGCCAACCAGCGAGAATAAATGAAAAAGATGGAAGATTCTTTGAGACTATGTTATTTAATACAAGAGTATATTATTATCACTCGAAAAAATTTGAATAACATACTAAATTGACTAACCCCAATATTTGTCAATTAATTGAAGTAATCTAGTACAAGTAAGGTAATCGATGAAATAATCTATTTCTTTTTTGGACTACTTTATTGCATCAATTAAAACATGTAGTAGGAAAATTAATTAAAATGGGTAAAAAAGGGCTTCGGTAATTATGCTTGCGTTTTGTTTAGTTTTAGTTAATGTCAAATGCAGTACTTATTTCGTTCATATTAAGCATTTTATTTATTTTGAATGTTCAATGCATTTTGTCAAACGCACGCGTGATAAAATGGGTGGGGCAAAGTGAAATAGTTCATTTCGTACTTATTCATTCATTTAATTAACCACAGACGTATTTCTCCATTTATTGATTTATTTACATTCTTTGCTTATTAATTCACTTATATATCCATTCATTCACTTATTTTCTTACTCATTGGTCTATTTTATTCAATCATTTATTTTTGTTTCATATATTTGGTAGTTATTTATCTTTTTTTCAGTAGTAATTCATTTATTTGTTTGTTTACACATGCATTTGATGACAATTACTGTTAATCATAAAATTTAAAATGTTTCCTTACAAAACTGTTTGATTTCTCATATTTGCCCCATGTTTTTTTTGAGGTAAAAATTTTCGATTTTTTTTTTTTATAAGGTAGAAATATAAGGTGACATCATTTGAGATCAGCCCCTAAGCCATCAAATAGAAAGAAAGACAGTTTAAAAGATTAAATGTTTATTCTAAAAAAAAGATTGATGTTAGTGAGAATAGAACACACATTTTTTTTTTTTATAAGTGGAGAAAGTGTGTAGGTAAGGGAGATTTGGTTTCCGTAACTGATACCAACCTAGAAGGAAGACGGGCGATTGGAAAACGGGTGTGAAACTGCAAGTGAAGCTCATGCAGTGTACCGTGACCTAATCTTGCTGAAATCACAAAAGTGCGATCAATAATTAATTCCCTTTTATAACTCAAAGATGAAAAAGGTGTTCTGATTGAATATTTAACGAAACGTCCGCATATCCGCCGTCATTGACTGGCAATTTCTGACAAAACAATCATGGGTGAACCTGCTGTGTTCTGAAGTCCATGGCTCTTTGATGGCAACCGGAATCGTAATGGTATGAACAGGGCCCGATTAACCTCTGAAGTTAGTGGAAGCTCGGTTTTATTTTGAGGCCCACTGCTTTTTGAGGAGAGTGGCGAACATTTCTATACTCTTGAGATATTGTGACAAATCTTGCTATGGGTGCAAATATTATTTCTGAAAACGGCCCAAGCAGAATTCAGATTCAAGTTCCAATACTAATACATAGAATTTTCATGCATTATGTATGGTTGCATTGTAATTCTATGTGAATAGATGTTAAACTATATTTATTACTTCACTGTATCAATAAAACTTAATGTAAGTACATTGTAAAAAATTTGAGCCAAATCCCACATTTAAAAATAGCTCGTGGTGGGATTAATGTTTTATGTAATGTGTCTCCACTTTCAAAACTTTCCGGAAAAGTTTTACTGAACTGGTTTTCATGTTAACAATTATCTTTAGTAATGCATTTAAAAGCAGAAATTAGAATGTTGATTTTTGGGCCCCCTGTAAATTTTAAGGGGAAGCTCAAGCTTCCCGAGTCTTTTAGGTAATTAGGCCTTGGGTATGAACTTAAGAATGGGACTGTTGGGTACGAGCATTAACGATATCAAAAACATTTTATTCCCAGGAACAATTACTTCAAGTAATATGAGCTTCCAATCTGTCTTTTAAATACATAACGCACTCCCGGCAACGGAAGTGACACAACTCAAAAAAAAAGTTTTAAAAGTTTTAGAAAATCAATGTCTTACACATTATTAGTTCAATTCCCTTATGGCAGGGTTGGCAAAAACAACACTTTTTTTCTAATAAAAGTCCATGGAGTCAATGTTTTTTAAAGAAAAATAAAAAAAAAACTCAGAAAAAATTCTACGCTGTTTTGATTTACCCGATATTTTCATGGTACGTAATCCTCGCGTAGAACGAGAGTCTACTGTATTTTTAAAAATCTGTTGAATAATAGTAAAATTAACGGAAAACATTAAAAAAAGTTAAAAAAAAAAAAGAAAAGCTAACAAAACATTTTTGGAACATAAAAATGCAAATTTACTTTGAAGTACAAAGTGAAACAGGCAGGTCATTTTAAGAAAGAAAGGAAAAAAAACCGAGCATCAAGTCTCGACTTAATGGCTTCTGATATGCAAAGAATAACTCCTAGTAATAAAATTAAAAGCACATAAGAAAATCCTCTTCAGAAAAATAGATTGTGAACCTGAAGAAATATGGAAAGTTATTTTAATTTTAGTTTTTTTTTAACGCCAAAATAAACGGCGTCTTGACATTAGTTCACTTTTATATTCTTCTGTACATTACTTAATTAACTCTAGTGAAATATTTCTGTATTCTTTCAAACAATTAATTGAATTCAACATTTTTCTTATTTTCGTGTGCATTTAACGTAACATGATATTTAATTACTGATAATTGTTTACTTGACAAATTATATAGTCAACACTTCTCAATTTTTTACTAAAAGAGAAAAAATCTCGTTATGTCTTCTACTTTATTATTTTGTTTCATTTATCAAAACAATCATTTTGATTTCTTGGTTGTTAATGTGTTACCTTGTGATTTTACTTTAGTTTTCGTCAATTATTTTTCCAAGCTTATAGGGTCATAAAAACATTTCTTTCTTGTTTTTTTTTTTAAATCTGTTATGTCTTTTTACTGATTTAGTATGCACTTCAATTGCATTTTTTTTTCTTTTGCACTTTCGTGTAAGGAAAACACTTTGTAGGTACTGCTTTTCGTAGAGTTCAAACTTGGAGTCAAAATCAAAGGTGATAAGTATAAAGTAAGTGAAAATAAGTTGAGCAAATTTTTATCAGATATTTAGCTTTAAAAAAATATATTTCATAAATATCTGAATGATCTGATTTGAAACTAACTATCGAAAGCTATAAAATATATATTTGTTGAAACTGAGTTACAAAAGTGTTTGTGTTGCATATTTTTATTAATAAATACCTTTTTATGTATAAAACATTCGAATTAAGCTAAACTTAGTTGCTGCCAGATATTCGAAAAGTTAAAGTGTTTATTGTTTAAAAAGCAGTTACCAGTATAAAATAATTTTTTTGATTAATTTTTACCGCAAACTTTATATAAAGTAATTTATAAGGCTCTAAATATGAACGTTAACGTATTTTTAAATCACCCCCCCCCGAAAGTAAAAAATATATTAAATATTTTTCTGTGCTACACAAACATGCTTGTATAAAATATCACTATTACGAAATCTAGGTAACTTTGAACAAGTTGGGTTCACTTTTCACCACTTCGATTTTCGTTCTTGAATATTGATTTTAAATTGAAATTTCTCGTCCTGACTAAATATGCAATACCATATATTATAAAACACTGAAATGCTATGAAATCAAAATGGGGATATGTTAGACATTTCGAAAGGCGCAGTTGAAAAATAGAGAGATTGTGGATCGAAGTTGCCCAGAATGAATTTTCTAAACGAAACAGTGAAAGCATTTTTTTTTTTTTTAGATTATAAGGAATGCGTAATATAATGTTTAATGCTCAAGCAACAAACTTTTACAAAATGACAGTAATGCGTAAAATTGTTAAACTTCTGACGGTAAAACTTCGTTATTATTGTTTGTAAATCGTTTATGCTTCTGCATATTATCAAAATGCTGAACACATAGTATTTCTTAAGATAAGAGATCACAAGAAAAACAATTACGAGAACAAAGAACAGTTTGGCTTACATTCAAAACGTTTAGAAGCTAGCCGACTGCGGATATTTTAAATACCATCGCATAAATAATTGTCTTCTGATTAAATAGAAAACTTAAGCAATCAGAAAGGCATTACACTGACGTTGAATTACAATTGTCCATGTGCTGCAATTCTCTTAGTCGGAGAATATTTAATGCCGCTTGGAAATATGTAACAATAATTAAGTTTGCGTGATGTACGACAGTTAGTGATATTACTGTAGGAGATGCGACGTGAGAGACGTTTTTAAGGGGAAAGAGAAATCTTCTTTGTATAATGTGGAAGAGAAATTATAAGCATCTAAAATGTTGGACGTACACAAAATAGCCTTTTAAATACACATTTTTACGGTGTTTTATTGGGGTTATTATTATTTCTCGCATTTTTAATTAAACGCAGAAAGAAAAATTGTACGGAGACGCTTTTGTCTCTCGTTATTATTCTTTGTAAATGGTTATTACTTTCAGGTATTTCCAAGCAAATGTTTTGATTCCAAACATTTGTAACAATTGACATTGATTTTTAAAACGTAAAGATATGTTCAAACGTAATATATATTCTTTTAAGTCCACTGATTTTTTCCCCGCATTTCTCTCGACGCTTGATTTTTAATTAAACTACGAAGCCTGAAATTACGAAGCCCTTTTTATCATGTATGGGTTTCATCCTGGCATGGGTTTACTGGTATTAATATTTTGCGGGAACAGAAAAGATGTACTTTGCCAAGGTAACTTTCTGTGTGAAAAAAACTGTCCAAAGCGGCTATCTAAATCATGCACTTCAAAATAAGCTTTTTAATGTGCTGTAGCTCACCAATCAATTTTAGTTTTGTTTGCACCATTAGAAAGAATTTTTCTTATCAGAATATTTTCCCTTATAGTAGTATCCTTCAAAAAAGGATTTTTTAAAAAAAGGTCTTCTAAAATTCGAAAACAAACTACACCACCCAGTTTTATCAAGAGTTTACATGTGTGCTGCACAAAAGCTGAATTGTAGAATGTATATTAACAAAACCAAACTCTAAGATATCAAAATTTCATGCTTCCAGTGAGACAACATTTTCTGCAAGATGATTATAAACCGGGTTTCTTTAACAAAAAGGTTTTCCTCTCCGCTCCTGAACTAGAGCGCAAAACTGAGGAAATCCCTCAGTCGCCAGTAGCCGGTAGCACCAACTTAATTGGCAGTAACTTTTTTGAACTAGCCGCCATTTTTTATGTATATATTGAAGTATACATTAATTGATCTAAGTAATATAGTTTTAATAAACTAGTTCACTTAAAGTCTGCATCTTGATTTGGACGGAAAATATAGTACCAACTACTTAATGCCTTTTGTACACTTTAGTTTTAAATTATTTTTTGAGGTGGTCAATGTGTGGTGACTGACAGATTATTTTGTAAATCGCCTTTTTCAGGACAACTAAATAGTCGTCCTGTGGCCAGTAATAGCAATTTAATTAGTAGAAAACCTTTTGAAATAATTTTTTTTCGCTATTTATTTGGTTTTGAACTCATAGTGATAAAGAATACATATTTGTTAATACATTGAAGTCGATAATAATAATGAATATTTTAAATGATGTAAGTAATGTATTTTGAATAAACCAGTTCACGTATAAAGACTGCATCTTGATTTTGGCGGAAAAGATAGTACCAACGACTTAATACCTTTTGTACTTTTTTTTTTCTACCTTTTCTTGAAGTGACCATCATGTACCGACTGACAAATGATTTTTAATCGCTCTGTGGGCGGTGGTGACCACTAATTTTGTCCTTCATCCTAAACACGCATTATGCCATTAATGAGCGAGCGAGCGAGTGGTGGTTTGTTATCCCACTCATGAAGAGATACCATAATTTGGGAACATTATTCGAGATTAATGATTCCCGATTACAGTTATGATCCGCTTTGACAAATGTGGACGTCGTTCCTTGGGTTGGATGCTTTGCATAATCCTTTGTAATGTGACAGCGGCTGCGGAGCGCTTCATTGCGCCGGTATGTTTCTGCGGTTGAAACTATAGTTAAATTTTAATTGCAAGAAGAAATAATCGGAATTCTGCTGCATGAAACCAAGCGTAGAGTAGCAGAAAATTGACTGGAACGTTTTCGAATAAAATGTATTAATTATTATTCCCGAATTCGTTGTTGGCATTGCGTATTCCCAGACGATAAAGCTTATGCAACTTTTATTTTGGGCGAGTTATTTTTATTGCGGGAAAATGGCATCAGTTTGGCTTGAAATTAAGTGTTGCATAATAAAATGTTGGAATACGTGTTGAAATTTCGTTTTGCTTATTCAATGCTTTGTGTAGGCAAAGGTTTAAAATTGTAAGAACCCGACAGCTGCAAAAAATAATCAAAATATTGCTGTGGGAAACGAAGTTTAGAATAATACATAAGTGAATTTACGTTTTAGTGAACGTTTACGTGAACGTTTTACGAGTAAAAGGTATGAATCATTTGGAATTAATGCTGGAATTTTCTGCTGTTATTCTCTGACAATAAAACTGATGCAATTTGAAACACGGGCGAGTAGCTTTAATTGTGGGATAATTGTATCCGTTTTGCATGAAATTAAGGGTTGCATGATAAAATGATATAATAAATAGGAACAAGTCTTTTCCTATTCATGTAAAAATGTCTTGTGTAAGTTAAGATTTAAATTTTCCAGTACCCGATAGTTAGTCAGAACACTCAAAAACTTATTACTTCAGATTACAATATTTTCTGCAGTTATTTTATGTCTTGTTCAAGTTTAAGAGCTGATTTTTGTTGCTATTATTTTTTTTTATGCTAGCTGGTGTTGTCCAAAGGACAACAGGGGTTCTGAATAGGAATTTCTTGATCATTATTTGTTTTGAGTTTAGTGATTTAAGCGTCAAAGCGCTACAATGCACTATAGGTTTTAATATTACTTGTTACACTTTTAACGAGGACAGTTCTGTACCTCAGAACCAGACTAACGTAAGTCCATTTTCGTCATTTTTCGGTAGAGGGGAAAAACGATTGTCGAATACATCGTTTTTCCCCTCTACTTAAAAATGACGAAAATGGACTTACGTTAGTCTGGTTCTGAGGTACAGAGTTTTTGCATTGTATATCTTCTGTTACAATTTTTATACTACTGTTTTGCAATTTAACAATAAGGTTAGTAAAATTAAAGGCAGAACATCAGGGGAAACTACTAACATTTCCTAATTGCTTCCTTTAAATAGCCTTGGGAACTCAGAACCACAGAAGATCATTGCTACTTTGAGTAAATAACATTATGCATACATAAAAGGTCATTTATAGCAAACCTATATCATTTTTTGTGTTTAAAGTCAAACAGAAAAATTATGGATATCTTATACACAATATCTTGTATACATTATTTTATTGCACAATTAAATTGCGTTGAAATATATGTCAAAACAACCGAGCTTTTTATTTATTTGTTTTGGAAAAAATGGAAATTGAAAGACGGTAGATTTTCGAAACATTATTCATCAGCTAGTAGCATTAGTTTGTGTATTAAAATCTAATAAAATGCGATGTAAGTATTTTAAATTCAATTGTGTTTCTCCATTTTAAGTATTTTTAAAACGTTATTTACTCCCTTTTACAACATTTAATCAAGTACTTAACAGTTCGAGCAGAGGTAAAATTTTTGTGCTTATTTTTAGTTTTCCTGGAAAGACTCTTATGTGTTTCTTAGAAACATTCCTATCTCAATCTTGATGGCGAAAAACATTATTGTTGAATTTTACAGAAACGAATTCTAATTATTATTTTTTTTGTTATTACTATCATAACTGTTATTATTATTGCTATTATTATTCTTATCATTGTTGTTACTATTACCATTATTATTGTTGCAATTATTATCATTATTACTCTTATTATTCTTGTTACTATGATTATTATTATTATCATTATAGTTGTTGCAATTGCCGTTATTATTGTTGCAAGTATTATTATTAGTTAATTGCTTTTATTATTGTAACTATGATTAGTACTGATATCATTATAATTGCTACTATTAGAAGTATTGTTACTATTCTTCTTCTTCTTTTGTAATACAATATGACTGTCAAGCTAAAGTATCTTAAACATACTTCGCTGAACCTCGCTTCTCCATAACCTACTCTCCGAGTACTACCACCGCGTTAAATATTCCATCCACACTCTCCCAATAATTACCTTTTAGCATGAAGTTCGCTGAGATTTCTATTCATTGAATGAACCTTCTCGTCAGCGACTTCATTTCCATCGCAGAGGCTAACAAGCCGTTACCAGTGTCCCAATTGGGAAATTCATTCATTACGTCCAATGTACTCTTTGCAGCCATTACGAGCGCTTCAGACGCTCTAATCATTGTGCGCTCACACGCACTTTCTTCGTTAGGGGGCAGTGCCGGATCGTGCTCTAGAATACAATCCGCGTACTATAATTGTTGGCAGTTCTCAAAAACAATTTTGCCAATCTCCGTTTGGAGTCCATACTTAGGTTTATGACTCGCGGACGAGGAGGTTTCTCCATTTAGGTGTAATTGAAATGACGTAAGTGATCGTGCATTTTTTGTTTTTAACTTGCTAATTTTGGAACTGGCAGTTTTCTGAACTTTCGTCTTTTGGATGATTCTGTGTTTTATGGCTCAAGGGCGCACTGCATCGAACAAAGTTCAATTCGGTGCAAGGTTGACTTCCTGGCAGATTTTTGAGGATAGCTGCTCTGCACTTCACTGACAGAAAACAATTAAAACTTCTGTGAGACAGCTCAAAGAGTGTTAGACAGTAGGTAGTACACTCCTGATTATCTGCACTAAATAAGCGGTAAAGAAGATAAAAAAAGTCTTTTGCCTAAAAATAATTGCGTTCAATTAAAGCGTGATGTGTACAAACAGTGACGATAGTTACAGCATAAAAAAATATCAGTATTTGAGGTTCTCAAGCATATAAAATCCATACAGAAGTCATTCTTACGATAACTCCCAAGTAAAATAATTTATTAGATGAAGTACACCGTTTCCTTGGGTAAGAAATGTTTTAAAAAAATGGATTTCAGACTTGTGTTTTTAAAGAAAAATTGTTACTCTACAAGAAGAATAAAGTTAACTAAGATTTTTTTTTTCCCGAGTCCCTCGCGGAAATCGAGAGCTTACTGTATTAATTTTATTTTAACTAGTGATACCTTCCGTACCTGCCATTTCTAGCTTAAATGGACAAATGGTAGACAGTAGGTAACTACACTTCATTCGCGGAATAGCTAGGCTAGATGTAAACAAAGAATTGCGCCATTTGGCTATGTTCGTAGTGTATGGCTGTGTACAGTCATTTCAAATGCTCTATTCTCAATGCAGATTTAACCCTACACTGCATAGCGTTGCCAATTGGATACATGGACTATTTTTCCTTATGACAAGGCAAAACGCAATTCAAGCATAAAAAGCAAGCATTAGGTATCTTTAAAGCAAATATAACCATCTATCCTCAAAATTAAATGTTTAAAAAGGTTTTCCAATGTTTTCTTATTACATTGAAAAATATATATAGCTCTTTCGAAGAAAAAAAAATCATGCAGTGTAGAGTTAAGGATTCTGAACTTTCTGTTCTGAGCCAAATGCAATGACTACTAGACTACGCATCGAACATAGTTATTTTACATTATGGCAGTTTTCTGTGTTCTACGTAAGGATTACTACTTGAAATGATATTGCTGTCTGGCAAGGGATGAGGGCAGAAGACAGTGGAGGATTTAACATATCGCAAATCTCGCAGTTGCAATTGACCCTCTCAAAACGCCCTAAAGTGGAGTTGTGTTTTAAATTTTAACTTTAATAGTGATTGAAGGGCCTCCAAAAATTGAGACAGGCCGCAAAACTTGTAAATCCTATATTTGGTAGAGAAATTGTTAGAATTATCCTTGAAATTTTTTGGAAAAGGAAACGTCGTATTAGAGGACAGGAGTAAATATACGAAAACAGAACAAAGATCATGATAGAGATCAATTTCATTAAAGAACACTAACTTTCTAAGGATGAGATAATAGATGAGAGGGAAAGAAAAGAGGAGTACTATTTTGATGTTTAAACTTTTCGAATGTTTGAAACTTTAAACAGTTTTAAAACATTCAAATCTAATTTTTTTTTTTAATTTAAATTATTATTTTTCCATTTTCCATTACGTTAAATAATTATTCAAGATAAAAGCATTAAAATACGCTTGACTAAATTTTTGACGCGTGCTTCATTGCTAGAAATGAAGGGTTTGGAGGCTATGTTACATTTTAAAAACTGAACAATTTGGACTATGGTAAGCAATGAATACAGGTAAGCAAATAAAACTTGGTACGTAAAAAAGTAGATTTATCATTAGACCAATTTCACACACACACACACTAACGACAAAAACAGAAAACAAAAAAGCTGCAACAATAAAACTTAGAACTTTAATTACTCGCAATTTCTGTTTTGTCACATAACCCCTTCATCTCCCAAGCCCTTCAAATACGCTTGTGGGGCGTTTAAAGTATACCTTTTAGGTAAGAACTTATTATGTTTTTCATAAGTAACAAGTTGTAAAAAATATTTATTTATTTTTAATCAGTCTTTTTAATGAATATTTTGTTTTTTGTATTATTTGTTGTTTTTTAAAATTTATATACCCTAAAAATTAAATTTTACATACTATTTTCATAAATTTTTTTAAAAATATTATTAGAACTATTTATTACATTGTAAGATGGTCTGAAAATTAGGATATAATGAGCACTCGGTATTCATGAACGTTTTAATCTATCCTCTAATATTCATTAAAGTGAGACTCATCTGCAAAAGGTAATTTTGGCGTAGTTTTCCTTCACTAATGCGAAGAAGTGGAAATATATTTCATTATAACAGATTTTTCTCTACATCCGACTTTCTTATAAGCTTGCGTGACTGCAGTATATTTGTGTCCACTTCTTGCCTTTTCGCCGTTCTTTTATTTCCAGCGTTCTTTTTGAAAAGTCTCTTTCACAAGAAACGGAATTTAAATAATATTTCTTTGAAAACCTGGCAAAATTCGCACGATCCTTAAAATTTTTCATTTCTCACGAAAGCGGTTTTAGGCATGAAAATCTTTAAAGTTTTCCAAAACGTTCTTTTTTGTTTCCCTCAACTCTATTTTGACTTGAAAATTCGAGTTAAAAATTCCGTTGACGCTTCAAAAACTGCTGAAGCTGTAAATATTTTTACCACATACTAAAACAAAGGTCTTTTTTATCTTCCTGTTGTCTTTAAAGTTATTTTTCGTTGAAATAAAATGTCATGTTATCCTCGTATTATCTCAAATTTATTGTGCAAGGTTGGTTTAATGTATGGAAACTGCAATAATATTTACTTTGCCGTTCTAAACGACTTATGTAGAGCAATAATGTCAGGAGTTTTGATTTTGAATGGTAAATTTTAACTATTTTTTATGACAACAACAATAATAAATAGAATCACAAGAAACTCGTTTATAACATCCACTGAGAAACAGTTGCTTGCATGAAATTATTTCTAACACAATGTTCTTGTATCTTCTCTCCAATTCATGAAGTGGAAATTTTTAACACTCTATTAGCTTTAACCAAAAAAAAATTTCATCATAAATAGCTTTTGAGTAAAATTTGACAACGTGGAAAAATACAACAAAAAACATATAAAATGAGTTAAAAGCTCAGCACACAGCTGTTTTGAAGCTAGCAAATACAAGCATCTTCATCAGTGCATAAAAAGAATCGTTTACAGTCCGAACCAACGTTCAAGTGAGCGGTCAAGTGTATTCACTTGACCGTTGGTTCGGACTTGTGAACCATTCTTCTTTTTTATGCACTGATGAAGAGACTTTTATTTGATAGCTTCGAAACAGCTGTTTGCTTTTTCCTTTATTTTAAATGTTATTGGTGCTTTTATACTCTTTGTATCATTTTACTCATTTCGTAGTACAAAGTTTTCTACTGCTTTTTTAAAATCTACGTAGCTTTTTGCTACAGAATATTTTACCATTCTATTTTTTTTTACCTGAAGCAGAGCTTTTAAGTTTAATCCTCCTCATTTATGCAACAATCCCAGCAAAAAAAAAAAAAAAAAAATCTGCAGAAAATTTTAGTACATTTGAAACATGCTTCAAAAACCTACAGAATGTTTAGAGGAAGCTAAAAAAATGGATTTCCTGCTGATTATATTGAAGATAAAATGCAGATTTTTTTTTCTAACTTTTAAGTCCACAGAAATCTTTTTAAAACTTTAAAATCTTTCTCTTTTTTTTTCATTTTCTACGAATTATTTTTAGCTGCGGGATCTTTTAATTATTGATTCATTAAAACCTATCTTTAAATGTCTATAATTTTTATGCCGTCTACAGCCATTAAAATTAATATAAAAAAGAACTTACTCTTCACGTCAAGAAATGTGGATAGGTCATGCTCTGCTTAAATAGCTCGTACACCTTTCATGTAAAGGGCTTGGATTCCTTTTTTTCCAACAGTTCTTTTCTTCTATATCTATAGAATTCAATGCATTTTATTCATCAAGTGTTCTTCGGAAGTAATCCGAATCAATAAAGAAGTATTTTCTTTCATTTGCTTTTGGAACTCTTGATAAAAGTAAGAAAGTTATTTCTGCCGAAACAATAACATCATTCCTTACTTATTATTCCATAAATGAGATTAATGCATAATTCAATTTCTTCTCGCTTATTTATGCTTTGTATCTTGAGGAAATATTATTTCTGATATTTCTTGTAGTCGTCTGGAGTTCTTGAAGAATGTTTCGATCATTTCAACTTCTTTTTCTCCATGTTGACTGTCTTGTTGAATTTACTGCTTGAAGCTTTATTTAATTATAGGAACTCGTGGAAACTAGAATTTCTTATTTTGTTGGTAATTTCATTAAGAAAATAGTCGCATTTTTCTTTTCTTTCTTATTTTTACTACAAGAAAAAAAGCCATAGATTTGCTTCTAGAACACAGAAATTTTTAAATTACATTATGTTTTTACAAGTTCATATAACTTAGTGTAAACATATTTAAAAATCAGAACCAGTCAAGACTTTCTTTGCCATCATAGGTAATTTGTCAGAGTATGTTCAATTATCAAGATGTTTTGCCATTGATGAAGATTTTGCAATGCATCCAGCCACGGGCAAATACAAGGGAGGGTCAAGAGGGTGATGACCCCCCTAAACTGTCGACAATAGTATCAGGGGTCTGTCCAGGATTTTTCACAGGGTCCGTTTTTTGTGAAATGCTAAATAATTTTGTGAAAAATCAAATAATTTTGTAAAAATCAAGCAATTATGAAAAAAAAAATGCAAAAATAAAATGTTTGAATTTAATAAAAAATAAAAATAAATTTCATTTATTTTCCTCTTAAAACATCGAATTAAACATCAAAAATGCGAAAAATCCGATTCCTGTAGCGGATGCAAAGAGATTGCAGTTTTTAAAGTGATGGCATCAAAAACATAAAAACGGCATATAAAAGAGTTCAGTTTGGTTTAAAAAAATTAAAGGTCTATGATAAACAAAAAATTAATATCTGTTAATAAAATTAATGCAAAAATAAAATGAAACGATCCATTCAGTGTTAAAATTAGACTCACAAAAGAACAGTTAATTTTGCTTTAAAAATTTAAAAATAATGATCTGAACAAAAAATGAAGTGAATTTTCAGTTATTTGCCTCCTAATAAATAGTAGTTAGCTTGAAAAATAAGTAAAATTTGATTTTCATATCGGAAGCGGCGATCGCATTTTTACAAAATGAAAGCATCAGAAGTATAAAAACGTACAATAAAGTACAATAAAGTACAATAATTTATTGAAGTCAAATAATTTTAGAATTTCATTTCATCAGGATTAAATATGATGATATATGATGATGAAATGATATATATAATATTCTTTATATGATGAATGTCATTAATAATCACCGACATATTAGCCAAAAATTCGGAGGAAAAAATACGAAAGTAGGGAGACGTAGCAAAACAGACAATACGAGACTTCCAATATTAACAGACGAAAAATACATTAATTATTCCTAAATATAACCAAAACACCACCCTTGTAAGTGTAAAAAAAACCCACAATTTTCTGCCGAAATAAGGTCAAAATGTCACACCAAAGACGTCAGATGGCGATAATTTTAAATAGCTGGTCACTCTATCAGAAGAAATCCCATGTTTTCTCCAACCCTAGCGATCTGTTTGCAGTTCTAAGTTCATTTCGTAGATAATTGCTATTATTTATTCCTTTTTGTTCAAATTGAGAGCAGGGAGAAAACTCCTTACTCTGCATTTCCAGAGAAATCTGTAACAGCAACATCGCAGCAAGACATTTTGATTTGCATATGATAAAACAAACAAAATTTGTTAATTTCTTCAAAAGTCAACAAAAAGTGCTACATTTTCCATTTAAGATTTATCGCCCAAGCATAGCAGGCAGGAAGTGTGCCGCTGCCGACTTTTTTTTTTTTTTTCCTCGCAAAAGTGGCGGATAAGCGCTTCATTCTTTAACTTCAGAAAAGGCCCAAAAATTATGGGCTTTTTACACAGAAATATGCTATGAGTTATTTTGATTTCAGATTTGCTTTTTGAATGGATTATGGGTGAAATGTCCATTTAGTTTGATCAGCATTTTGTGAAGGGTCCGTTTTGCTCGATCGTATTTTTGTGATGGGTCCGTTTTGCTCGATCGTATTTTTGTGAAGGGTCCGTTTTGCTTGATCGTATTTTTGTGAAGGGTCCGTTAACGGACCCGAATTTCCTCTGGCCAGACCCCTGAGTATCCATACAGTTTTATCCCAACACTTTTTCAGTAAAATGCAGAAATGAGATAGCTGGCAGTAATCTTTTAATTCATTACTTATTTTTAGAAGTAAATGCTTGGAATACAGAAAACTCCCGATTATCCGTGGAATAGGGGGGCGCGGTAGTCGCAGATAAGCGAATTCCGAGGATAATCCGAAAAATAGGGGGAAAACGCTATTAGTGTGTGCAATAGCTAAAAAAAAGTCAATAATACAACACGTTCATTTAAATTAAAACTAAAAAAAAAAACGCGAATTGCACATCATCGTAAAAAGAAGAAAACAAAAGTGAAAGACTCGCAGATAATCTAAACCGCGGACAGTCGGAGTTTACTGTACTTCTTTCATTGCTCTTGAAATTAATTAGTAACGTTGATTAATTAATTAGTACAGATTGTTTTATTCCTGGATGATATTGCGCTTTTCATCCCTCTTAACCCATGCAGTTTCAGAAATGTTTCGTACCCAACACTCTACATTGCTCAGCATGATTGCTTCTCCCTCCCCTAAAATTGTAGTCTGTACCCGCCTGTTCATAACTGTAAACTTCCATTCGTTTTGTGTTGGATGCGACACAGGTACGAATGTTTCCAACGTTTTTGATTCATCGAAATTTTAAAACGTTTCTATCTAAAAGAAATAACCCTTTTATAAAAATTAAATACGCGTTTTAGATTTATGTATATGAATTTTACTAGTTCAGACCAAGAACCATGCACACATTGATGCGTTGTCACATTAATGTCGAGCGAAGTCCAGACTAGGATTAATTAATACATTTCAATGATTTAAAAACTGTTTATGATGACACTGAAAGCTATTTTTAATAACAATTATTTAAACTGTCTTATTTACAAAATTTGAACAGAGGAAGTATTACTTTTTCTCCTTGACCACTGTATATAAAAAAAAATTTTTTTAATGCATTAAGAATATTTACACTAAGTAAAAATGTAGCGAACGATGACGAAAGAAATATTTTTAAATCCTTGAATATGAAAATTTAATCCGACAAAAACAAAGCTTGTTGTTGAAATCATAATGAAGTGAAATCAAGTTAACGGTGTCTTTAATCACTTTAAATAATACTTTGAATAGACACATTATTTTTAAACACAGTTTTATAGTATATACTTAATTTTAGATGACATTATCATGAACAGTGAATGCTGCAATTTTATTTAATGCAACTCCAGAATCATTTCTCCCTCGGTATGCGGTAGTTATAAGCAACTGAGAAACATAATCCTGAAAAATACTCTCTTTATAGTATTTAATTATAAGCCGAGCATAATGCCTCTATTCAAATGTCCCAGAGCATTTTGAGCTTTATTAATACAAAGTCTCGTGATTAATTCTTCAACGTTCTCAAAAGGTGTCCATGACAAAATTCATTAATTTGGCGCGAAATTTCGACACTCATTTGCATAAAGAACTCATTCGTCTTCTAAATGGGCTGCCCACACGTGACTAAAAAGAAGACTTTTGGAGGCATTAATTCCGCAATTAATGTGTGCATTAAGGAAGATTAGGTGAAGGATGCGTTTTGCTAAATTAAAAATGTTTAACATACTTTTGCAGCCATTTAGTTTTTAATAAGCGTAATTTCGTAACAAGGAGAATATATACTTTGATGTTTGTTTGGAAACAATTTTGCCTCTTGCTGATGACATTGGGCGAAATTTTAACGAAAACGTAACCTCTCTCTTTTATGCTGAAAGTTAATATGTTAAGGTTGTTAGTGTAATTTAAAAAATAGTTAACTTTTAGAAATCAAAGAATGTTTAGAACAATGATTTTGAAACTTATGCCCTTTTTTTTTTCATTTTCTTACAAGATCTTGCTAATTTATTCTGAAAGTTCGTTTACATATCAAAATTTGAACTTTGGCTTTTTGGCAAGTTTTGAAGCAGTTTCCAAACATTACTGTTTTAAGGTGCTGTCCTGAAATGATGTCGCACTTTTTTGCACCATTTTCGACCACATTTCCCTCTGTCACAAAGTGTTACACTTCACCTTACCCCCTCCCTCCTTTGTCACATGGTACGTTATTTTTCGTTATTAGAGTCTTTTTAAGGAAAACGCCTTATGTAACGCTTCTTGTTACCCTCTCCCTTCCCTTGTCCTAAACTGTCACGACCTCCATGAAAGCTCTCTTGCTGACAGTCCCTAAGTTCTAATTCCGAGAACAAGCCTTTTTTTGTGCTTGAAAGGAAAGTTAAAGGTTTTTTTCTTTCGTGCTATAAAGCGTTGAAAAATCTTAATTTACCTTTCTCATCGTACTATGCTGCCGTGCTAAGAGCATGTGGTATCTGTAGTCGAGCTCAAACTGAGATAAAACTCTTTAAAGTTTTGCGTCACCATGATTCAGATACTTTTTCAGATTTTTTTAAAAAATATTCCCCTTTCTCAAATGACCATATACTGTTGTATTCAGGTAAAATACGTCCCAAAGAGCCACCTGGTGGTGATAACTCAATTTTGTTAAAAAGTGTAGATACCACTTTTGTGGCGGAAGTATACTGCATCATACTATTTATTGATGAAAGTCGAAGCAAGACAAGAAGAAAGTACCAAAAAATAGGGAGAAAATGACTTACAGTAGAATTGTATGACACCCCCCCCCCCCCAAGAAAAAATAGGCCAAATTGTGATCACACTCCTCTCCCATGAGAAAATTTCGTTGCGCTACTGTTTTTAGAAATTTGGAATGAACTTCAGAAAGTAAACATGCATCCTGCAATCAATACTTAACCACTGTCATGAGATCTTTAGTATACCTCACAAGTCACACAGTTCTTTGTTGAAAATATTTTGTTTCACATTTTTCCCGTTTAGATATCGTCAACTTTTAATTGTAACTGTCAAGTCATGAAGTTGTAGAATATCAAAAAATATTTTACTACTTGAAATGGGGGGAGAGGGGCATAATATTCTCTCAATATTTTCTTACCATTAACAATTTTTTGTTTAAATCGATAAGTATTATTTTTTTCGTTTTTAACTTACGAAATATATTTAAAATATTTACAGCATTCATCATTGTGTCACGCATCACCGATTGTCTCTTCCTGTATTGTTACAGGAAGTGTTAAAAGTAATAAACAGCAATATCCAGTTTAAACGGATATGTTTCACATCAATTCATTTTCTTGGAAAAAAGGTTTTCGGCCTCTTTGATATTTTAATAAATTAACATCGCTTTACCAACATTATACACCTCTTACAAGTAAAAAAAATGTTTTTTTTTTAATTTATGAGTCAAAAATAAAAATTTTAAATATGTTCTTTTTGGAGAGGGTGGAGGGTTCTGATTAGCTGCTTGTCTAGTTCCTAACGCATTTTCAGTTTTCTTGTTTTCGTTTAAAAATTAATAAAACCTTTTTTAGAAATTAACCAAAGATAAAATAGGGAGATTAAAATTTTATTCTTATAGTTCTATTTTTTAGCTCCGCTTTCATATCTTATTAGAAATACAGTGATAGCAGCGGATTATACGATAATTGTTATTCTGCCAAATGTGTGGAAATATTGAAGTTTGTTATTTTAGCAGTACTTTATTTTTTCTTCTTGGTAGCATATTACAAGGATTCAATAGTGTGGTAATGCAATCAAAAAAAAAAAATCCAAGAGTCACTCATAATATATTAGGCTTAACCAACTTTAACAGACCATTGTGCTTATTGTCTTAATCTTAGTATTTAGGTAGAAGTTTTAAATTCAGATTTTATCTTGTTCTTATTAGAATTTAAAAAACAAATCAACAGCTAAGCTCATTAAAAACTTTTTATGCAGCATCAGCCTTAAAAATATTTTTTCTTCAAAGTCATTAATTATGCTTCTTACATAGTTTTATTTCCTCCTTTGCGTTTACGGTTTCTTTTTCATTTTTCTTTCACTGAAAAAACATAAACTTCTAGAAAAGGATTAACTTTGATGACTTGCTTAAATAAATAAGAACGAGGGATTACGGAAATAGCTGATGCTCTTAAGAATCCAATAATTTCAAATCTCCTTAAAGCTCCTAAAGGAGTTAAACAAATGATGTTAAGAAAAATAAAACTTTGCTTTTAATGAATTCAATAAGTTTTTTCTTGATCAAAGAGAGACTTTTAAAAGGTGAAAAATAAGCATTTTAAAATGCAAAGTTAGAAAAAAACTGAAAACGTTCCAAACTTCTGGGGTCAAATATCGTGATAATATATTTATTTAATCCGAAATGCGAAGTGAAGCATTTGTCTCCTTGCAGGAAAGACTAAATGATAAATATTTGACGTTATCTTGAAGCACTAATTTGCAATGTGCTCTGTAAATTTATGTTTTACTGACTTTAATTTTATCATTTCTCATTAATCAAAAATGATTTTATAATAAATTGTTCAAATTAAAAGCAATTTATTTATACTATTTTTAAAAAACAAAACTAAAAGAATTTCACTGTTGAATATGCTTTAGACTAGTAGGGTGCCTAACCTTTTTCTTACTCGAGGGGGCCGCATCTCATATTAAGATGAATTTCGCCGGTATATATAAATTTGTAACATATCTGAATGTTTTCTAATTAACAATGGAAACAATACAGAAAAGGAAAGAAAGTAAAAACCAGGAGTTATTTCTGTCATTGCTGCATGCTTTATTTTATTAATAGCACATAAAGTTTTCATCTATTTTTAGGAACCAATTTCTGACTATTTGGTCCTAAATTTGCAAAAATCATTCTTGATAGAGATATGAAAAGTGTTGAATTAGTTTTGAGGAGTCCAAATGGCCCTCTGGCCGTAGGTTGGGCACTACTGCTTTAAATGTGAACAAAGTTTTGTGCTGGGATGATTTAACCCTTTAAACTTTTTTTTTCTCTAATTTCAACCGAACCGATCAAGAAACATCCCAACATCGTAACTTTTTTTCTACATACTGGTTCACCGATTGTGAGGTAGTTAGCTCTATTTGGGTTAATGCATAAATTACTAATAAATATATTTTTTACTTATAATTGATATTGGCTGAAGTATAACTAAACTTCCACGTACAACAAGCACTACCTATAACTAGTATAAAACCTCAACTTAGATCTGCCTGAAAGAAGGATGCTCCATCAAGAAGAATAATTAACAGAACCTAGTTGAAAATTTCACGTTTTGGATCAGTTTTGAGTTATATGCGGTTTTAAGTAGCAAATTGCATAATTTACTAGCTAGAGGAAACTTGACTGGTAGGGACAAATTAAAAAGTACTTTTTTTACTGCCTTTTAGTGTAAGGGCAATGGGAAAAAACCAATTAGCATGCATTGCCACATGACTCAAGAAAAATAGTTCAGGTTCTTCGTATGCAAGAATTCAGGGCAGATCCAGCTTCTGGGTTTGGAGGGAATTATTATTAGAAGGGGTGGGGGGTAGACTTTTGAATAAAAGCCTAAATGTTTGAACTAACACGCGTTTTACTCAAAACTTTAAAAGGGCACTAACATAACATCCCTTTGCTTCTCCCTGCCTCACTTTATTATAATAACTGCAGCCCTTCTCTAAATGGTCCATAATGTGGCCTCGCCACTTTTATACCGGCAGTAACAATAACAATTGCCGAAAATAGTGCAATGAACGCTATTTCCTCGGCATGTCATTAGATAGGACTGCGTGCGTACCTCTTGGCGTAGTTTATTTACCGTAGGTGCTGTTTGGACCTTCTGACTAAAAGCAATTTCGCGTTTTATCATATCATTTGATAAACATTGCTTTTCATTTCAGTGCATAAGATAAAAAGCAATTACTCCATATAGAAAAGAAAGAAACTCGTGGAAACTTTGGACTTGTTTGCTTTATACTCCTATAAAGTTAGTCATTGTAGAATGCAATTTTCTGGACAAGAATGCAAAGAATTAGCTTAAGTTTCAACAATTGTACTGGTTTAAAAATATTTTTAATAATTTACCTTCCATGAATACCAAGTGCTAATACTGGACAATATGCGAATTCATCATTATATATATACACTCAGGCACATTGAAAATAGCGACCCAAGAAGAAATCGTCGGATTGAAATGAAATTTAATACACATAATGATACAGATGAGAGACTCACTTGATCTTAAAATCAAGACAATTAAACGAATACAGGGTGAGCAACGACACAAATACAGGGAATCTGTACAATGTCGAAACTTGGCAAATAAGTACAGCGTAATGGGATATGCAAATGATCCAAGTTTTATGCCATACTCATACGCGCCGAAATGGTGCATAAATCAGGAAGGGGTTCTTAACCGGCCAACGTTACGTTGATGATGTTCTTCGACCCCATGTAGGGCCTTTCCTAAATGGTCTCCCAGTGGCAATTTTCCAGCAAGATAATGCTCGTCCGCATACAGCAAGAGTTGCTTAAGACTTCCTATGTCATTTTCAGACTCTTCCATGGCCGGCCCGCTCCCCAGACTTATCCCCTATAGAGCATGTGTGGGATCAGCTAAAACGTCAGATGCCATCGTGTCACTCTGTGCGTGATTTGGAGTTGGCTGTTACAAATTTGTGGGCCCATCTGGCTCAGGACAACATCAGGCGTCTAATCAACTCAATGCCGGAGCGTGTGGCGGCATGTATTGCAGCTAGAGGCGATCTAACGCGCTATTGAAGTTGCTCTGTATTTGTGTCTTTGCACACCCTGTATTCGTTCAACTGTCTTGATTTTGAGATCAAGTGAATCTCTCATCTGTATCATTATGTGTATTAAATTTCATTTCAATCCGATGCTTTCTTCTTGGGTCGCTATTTTCAATGTGCCTGAGTGTATGTATATATATATATATATATATATATATATATATATATATATATATATATATATAATATATATATATATATATATATATATATATATATATATATATATATATATATATATATATATATATATATATATATATAATGTGTGTGTGTGTTTATGAGCTAGTAGTACCCGCACGGTGTTGGTTGCTCAGGACATTGTACTTGATTTCATGTATCAAACAAATAAAAATATTCATATGAAGCTGTGTACATCTGTTTTAGTTAAATTTTACCATCATTTCTAAAATTTATAAAGAGAAACTTGAATTGGGCCCTTTTTATAATTCTTTCAATTTATCGATGATGTATTGATTCTGAATTCTATATTGAATTACTATGTCATTGATAGTAAAAGAAAGTTTCATATCCAGTTTGCTTATCCCACCAATGGCCATAAATCAAGGTGTTTTCATTAGGTTTTGTCATCTGGGCGTTGACAGGTCACTTATATCCTGAAGGTTTGAATGTCAAAAATATAGATCACCTAAAAAAAGTCAAAGTAGATTGATGATCTGCTAAATGCTTTGTTTTCTACCCCTCCCATTGGCGATCGGAATCGTTAAGAAGCAGGGCAGTTGTAATTTATTTTGGTTACAATTAATTACTTTTGACGGTCTAAATGTCGCTATGTGTCATCTGTTAAACTTATTGCGCATTTTAGTAGCCTGATTAATAAGCTAAAATCTATAATTCGCTTAAAAGCGACCGAGTAGTTAAATGTAATAATTATGGCTGTTATTATGTGATAAAAGCAAAAAAAAAAAATAAATGATAAATTTGAAAAGAACATAGCTTAGATGTAATTGCAATATGGAAAACTGTTATATGTATCTAACGGTAAGGATATGTATCACAGTACGCATTTACCTTTTTATTTGTTTTATTTAACAGAAGAAGAAAATACATCTTCATCTCATCTATATAATTTGTTTTTGTTTTTTTTCATCATTAATTATGACTCTTTACATTTCTTAAATGTATTAAGTATAATTTCTCAGAATGATATTCTCTAACAAATCTTTAAAAAATCCGTTTTTGTTATTGCTAAAATTCTATTTCACAAATTCCATCTATAAATAGTTTCCACCTTTTATAGTTTCGCATGGTGTTATCTACATTAAAATTGTTTTGTAAGTACAAGGTGGATTTTAATCTTTGACGATAAAGTTCTGTCACCAAGTGTGGCGGAAACGTAAATGTTCAAGAATTCAAGGAAATTACTATTGAAATATGTACTCTGAAGTTTAAAACTCGACCTCTTATTTTGCCTCCTTTTAATTTGCAGGACAAACAGGGGACATCACGCTGCCACAATCGTACGTCGTGAAATACTTGGGCTGCAGAGATGCCAGGGGCCTGTGGGGCATCAAGCACACGAGACATCCAGTCGACGAACTAGTGGCTGCTGCCAGAGCTCTTCAACCAGGAGTCACACTGCCATACCTGCGACTGGAAGTGTCCGGCAAAGGAGTCCGCCTCTCTGCCATGCCTCAAAACCAGAACCAGAACTTCGATGCTGGCCTCTACCCTATCGAGTCCATTTCGTATGGAGTCCAGGACCTTGTCTACACCAGGGTCTTCGCCATGATTGTCGTGCGGGACGGTGGCAACGTCATGGAAAAGCACCCCTTCCTCTGCCATGCCTTCGTGTGCGACAGTCGCCAGAACGCGAGGTCGTTGACGCTGACGTTAGCCAAAGCTTTCCAGGACTACAGTCGTTCTGTGAAAGGGATGCCTCCACCAAGGAAGTTCGCCATTGACTTGAGGAGTCAGGAGGAAATACAAGCTGACATGGAGGTTCCTCAAGAATCGCACGCGTAGTTGCTGTTGCTTATGAGTTTTATAGATTGCAGTTTTATGTGGCCGTAGATGAAAGCGTACAGAATGGTAATTGGAGAAAAATGGCATGGAATTCATTAGTGATGAAAAACTATGGAAAGTTGATTTCCTGCACACAAAATGCAAATAATGAACAACTTAACGATCTTAAGTTTCTCAGTCGCCATTTTTAGATTATTCCTATTAATACTTATTTTATTTCTTTTCTTCCTTTCCCTCAACTCAACCGGTGCTCAAAACCACATTCAAGTAGCCTTTTCCATTAACGTACCATTAGGCATGCATACCAAAAGCATGGTCACTTCATTCAAAGCTTAATGCATCTATTCATCGTGTTCCATTTGCCGTAGGTAAATTAATAAAGAATTTAATATTGATACAAATTCTCCTGTTGTCTAATCTCAATATATCACAGCTTTCATTTGGATGTACAAATCCGTAATGCGTCAGTGAATTTTAATTAATTGCGATGCTAAATACTACATGCATCCCATCTTCAGCATTTTTTTCTGAATAATTCAACAATGCTTAATTTGCAATACTTATAATGATTAATTCGTCATGCCAATTTACTGCACGTTAATTCTTTGAAATATTAATTCGTGTAGAATAATTATATGTTCTGCTACACTAATTATTCAAATTGTACACAATTAGTATGATGAGCACTTAATAGTGCTATTTGACTTATGAATAGTTTTTTCATAACTAGATAATTATAAGCAGGACCGTCTTTCAGAATTTTTCTGAAGGTGGCCAAAGGCCCTCGATTCATATTGTGTGGAAGAGCAGTAAATTAGAGGCACACATATGTAAAATGTATTATGTTCTGAAATTCTTCAAGGACTACCCCCCTCCCTCTAAAAATAATACTTATAATAACAGGATGCTCTGATAATGAGTATGAAAATTTCCAACTGCGAAGAGTTAAGATTGTGATGAATTAATGAGCAATCAATCGCTGACCACCTTGTCTAGTGGTCAGAAGTCAGCCACGGATGGTGTGGTCCCGGGTTCGAGTCCCGGCTGGGGCATGGATGTGCTTTCTCTCTCCTGTCCTTGTCCTTTCTCTGTGTGAATGTGTTGTTATGAAACGTTGCCTTCCCTATGAACGGGTACCTATGACATGCGTGTACTGTGGAAGTCGGAGTTCACACCAAATAAGGGTACAAGTTGGAAAGGTGAAGCAGCGCACCCCAAATTGCCAGCCTGGCTGGAACACGACAGAAAAAAAATGAGCAACCAGTTGAGTTCTTATTATTATTACTATTATTCCAAACCGTACCTTACTCCCGTAGCCGTAGGTGTGATTTTTTTTCCTTGAAGTTTCTTAATTATTTACTTTTGTACCACTGTGTGCTAAGGGGCGCAAGAAATCAAAATCTTAGACAGTTGTTTGTGATCATGTTTTATAAGGCAAAATCACGGTAACAGACGTATCAATTGCTGCACAAAACGCCCTCCAACGACTTGAAGTATGTTAGATGTAACTTCATAACATGAACTCTACATCTACGTAATGAAATAAAATTTTGAAAATTTTCAGAAATAACATCTAATTAATGCTATTTAGAATTTTTTATGGATTTTTGTGCAACAACTGGTACGTCTATTAAATAGAATTGCCAAAAAGAAATACAGACTGGCCTTTTCAGGGAAAAAATTCTGCCAACCATTTCTGTCGTACATAATTAAAAATTCACTTGTATTTGGTGAATACATTTTTAGGATAATTTGAATTCCTGCAAATGTAAGGCATTTAGATTTTATATACACAAAGATAAAAACAACGGTGTGCTTAGAGCAGATCACATATTTTTATACGGTCACTGAACTTTCATAGACATTACATGAACGTTCTTAATTTGATTTGAGTGTATTATGTGATATTTCACACCGAAGCTAAATCGATTTCTGACAAATAGCTTGTGATATATAAAAGCATTTAGAGTGACATGACAGTTATTTCGGTAAAACAAAAGCTGCGATGGTATTGTACATTTGGGACCAATACTTCATCTTTGTACATAAGAGAATTTATTGTTTGTAATAATTCACGTATTCTCTGTGTTTATATCGTTTCAAAAGTTGAATAAAATGTAATTTTTTGCTAATGAAGCTTTTTCTCCTTTACTAATTTTTGGATTTAATACGTAAGCAAGGAATGTTTAACTAGGGGTGCTCAACTAGGGGAAGGTCATGGGGCAAATTGAAATTTTTACGGGCATAGTTTCTCTTTTTGGGGATATGGCTCTTGTTCTTGCGGGTCTGTACCTATGGTATTTTGGGAGGATGTGCCATTGCTCTAGAAAGGGGATATATATGATTGTTTGTTTATTGTAACAATGCATCTAAAAAATTTCAGAGTGAGATCATGTCAAAATCCGTTAGTTTCGGCAAATAATGTAAGACAGTTTTTTTTAGTTTTTGATAAAATTTTTAGCAACTGCAAATGTTCCAGTTTGAACAGTTGTGGATGAATTGATTAAAATAAGTGCTAAAACACTTTTTTTAATTTTAAAGACCATACATTAAACATTTTTTTAATTTCAAAATTCTATACAAGTTTTTTTTTTTTGAAAAGTACTTAAGGTATATGCCAAATTAAAGAACATATAATTGTCTTTCAAATGATGCAACTCTGAGATAGAGGTTTAAGATAAAACAAAGTGCAGCTATGTAATCAGTAATATATTAATAACCCTATTGTATCTGTCAGCTCTGTAAGTTTTGCGTGCACCTTCTAGTGGTCACAGGCGGCTATAGTTTTGTTGGAAACAGAAACCGATTATTCTGCTCTGTTAAGCGCACGGTTGTTTGCCAGTCCGGTTTATGAACCGACGGGCCGACCTTTGACAATCCAACTACTGGTGCGCGCAGCCGCCATTGTGCATTTGCAGCGGAAAATGGCCGGATGACTCGACAGACAGACGGACGAACGAACGAAGAGAAGAGAACGAAATTACTAAAGGATTTAATTTGCGTGTTCCACTTTTCCCAAATTATGAAAGCGCCATGAAAGTAGAAAATTAATATGACGCATCTCGTTTTGATTCTCTCCTCTCGCTTCTTACGTTTTAATTTATGAAAATGTTTTTTATTAAAAGCGTTTGGCAACGTTTCATATTTATGCGATTCATTAAAAAAAATGCATTAAAGTTGTTCTCTAAGAACGTTTCTTCGCAGTTTCTCGTTAAAATTTTCGCAAATTACTTTTACGGGACGCTGGAACTTTAATCGTCTGTGAATTGCGTAAGGAGGAAAAACTTTCATACTTTTGAAATTCTGAAACATTGAATCGGGAGAATTTTGAGCATTTTGTTACAATATACGTCATTTTGTCTTCTATTAAACTTAATCAATCCGAATCTCCAACTTTATTTTACTAACGCATCAGGTTTCAAATATTTTTTCGAAGCAGCTTATTTCGATAATTATTAAATGTGTATAAAATAATTTTTAAAAAAAGTAATGTTTTAGGGTAAGTTCAACACTGTATCTCACTATGAAAACGTTAAGACAACGTTTGTAAACATGAATAGGAGTAAGAATTCCTGACAATGTGCTTCGAGGTACAAGAAATTCCTTTTCAGAGCGTAAACAAATGAGGTTATAATTGAAAAATCTCACAAAAAGCTTCGGATGTCTTTCCATGCATACACGTGTGTATGTCTCAAAACAAAGAACTTTTTATTGCAAGCCTCCCCTCCCCAACACACACACAATAAAACGGGTTCAAATAAGAGCGCTTTGTACACTCATATTTTATCAATGATCCCCTCCAAAACCAGAAGCCGAATCCGTTTTTACACTATTTTCCCGTAAAAGTTTGATTGAAAAAAGCATGAAAGAAAGCTTAATTAATCCTAAAGATATCATTAAAAACAAAAAAAGTCAAAAATAAATAAAATAAATATCAACAAATTAAAATTTGAAAAGTAATGTTTTAAGACGATGAAAATCTTTCGGTCTGTCCCCTCCAATAACTTTTAAGGGAATAGTCCGAATAGAGCATATTTCTCAGAACATACTTCTAAGTTCTAAAAGATCCCGATGAATACATCTCGTTCTCATATTTTTTTCACTGTTACATTTGGACAATATTTTGCTCCAGTTTGAACAGTCCAAAAAAAAAGAAGAAAACATTACACTACTACCTACGAAGTCGATTTAACGTTAATAAAGATCCCGAATTTAAAGGTGGATTTGCTTCAAACGAACTTCATAGGAAAAAGCTCTTGATGAAGGGCATATGGGGAAAATATTTCCCGATTTAGTTATTTGAGGCCATTTTTTGAATTCAAGAATTTTAACATTAACTATGGGTGAATTTCAAACTTTTTTATCCGAAAAACCAACAAGACAAAATTATTACTATTATTTTTTTGGTAGGTACCAAAAAGTTTAAAACATTATGCAAATTCTGATACCCGTTTTTAGCTTTTTTGTTTCAAGAAAGAAGAAAAAAGTTATTATTAAAAATCCAAATACCATCTGTGGTCGACAACCTAAACGTATACCAGAGATAAATATGTCCGACTCAAAGAGCACAATGAACGCAAAATGAAATAACTCGAAGCGCAAGTTTTTACTATGAAATAAGGATAGTTGAGACAGTTTGTTTTTGTTTTCATTATAAAAATTTTAATTTAGAAAATAAAAGGATATTCAGATTGCTTTATTTTTGCCCAAAAGAAATAACAGCAAACGATTTTATTTGCAAAGAAAATTAGTTATTTAAGAGGAATTTTTACTTATATTAATTTATTTTCTAAAGGTTTATTTAACCTGTTTTTTATTAATGGGGGAAAATAAAGTTCAAGGCACTTTATTTTTACTTAGCAGTAATAGCTTCAAAAGATTTTTTTTTAAAGGAATTGCCTTTAATTTGATGTGCTTTTTAGTTTCACTTTATTTATTTGTATATGTATTTAGTGATAACTATTAAAAAAAAATTTAGCAGAAAAACTGATATATTATCTGATTTTGCATCGTTTAAAGGTGCTGCTACTTTGTTTATCTATTTTGTACGCTTTTTTTCCTCATTTTTTGTAAAAAAAGGAAGGGGGACATAATTCGCAATCTCAACTAAGTACGAGATTTTTAGTATTAATCAAATGCCACAAAGCCGATGTTGGTAAAAGGCAGCGTTTCCCAAGCGTTCTTACCATTTGCTACTCTTGTACTATTGGTGGTACATGAGTTGCTAACTGGTGAAACGCAAAAAAATAATCAATAATGGTGGACATAATAAATCAATAAAAAACTATCACAGAAATATTTTCCTATACGATTCATAATAATATTTTAATTGTTAATGTTTTCAGTAAAGGGGTGTTAACCCATTTACGCCCAGTAGCCTAAAAACGGGACACTTGTTAGTTACTGCATTCAAAAACCTGTACTGGGTATATCATGGGTATATCATTTTACTAAAGCTGTTTTTCACAAGTTAAATAGTCCTTCTTCTTGAGAAAACCAGTAAGAGCCACTATTTGGATATCAGAGTTTATTTATTGACAGCTATTTTCAAACAAAGAATTCAAGCAACGATCCAGCGTAGGTAGCCACAGAAAGTAAGTTTTTTTTGCGAACTTATTTTTCATAAAATTAAACTATTTTAAAATGATTTGCTTAAAATTTCTCACAGATGCCTTTTGTAATGTTACTTTGGAAAAGTAAAGTCAAGTAAGGTCGTATTGTGCTCACATATCTGCAAAATATCCCATAAACAGGACGTTGAATAACTTAATAAATATGGCAACGGCAAACTATTTTAAGCCTAAAATGTATGTAAACTATTCCAAGTAAGAGTTTTAAACAGATAAAAATTGTTAAAAAAAGTTTGAGCATAAATGGGTTAATATGTATTCGATGCTCGTAAATCAGGCAATCAATATTGTTTTGTTTTTCGTTCTTCCATTAACCATAAAGATATGTAATAACTATTTCAAACTTTGTAACGCAATTTATGAGAACTGAAAACGACTGATTAAAGCCGCTTAAAACAGTAAAAACGGCCACTGCGCTAGCTCTCCACATTTGTAAAAGGGATGGAGAGTTTTTGTCTACATTTGCTTTGCTGCGGTTCATCCTCTTGTGTCCAAATAATGGCTATTAATTTCTGAATCATACATTCTGAATAAAACTATCCATTAAAATGTCTCCCCAGAAAAAAAAAAAAAATCAGAATAGTCACTTCACTTTTCTTTAACCCATTTATGCCCAGTAGCCTAAAAACGGGACGCTTGTTAGTTACTGCATACAAAAACCTGTAATGGGTATATCATTTTACTAAAGCTGTTTTTCGCAAGTTAAAAAGTCCTTCTTCTTGAGAAAACCAGTTAGAGCCACTATTTGGATATCAGAGTTTATTTATTGACAGCTATTTTCGGACAAATCAGTCAAGCAACGATCCAGCATGGGTAGCCACAGAAAGTAAGTTTTTTTTGCGAACTTATTTTTCATAAAATTAAACTATTTTAAAATGATTTGCTTAAAATTGATCACAGATGCCTTCTGTAATGTTACTTTGCAAAAGTAAAGTCAAGTAAGGTCGTATTTTGCTCACATATCTGCAAAATATCCCATAAACAGGACGTTGAATAACTTAATAAATATGGCAACGGCGAACTATTTTAAGCCTAAAATGTATGTAAACCATTCCAAGTAAGAGTTTTAAGCAGATAAAAATTGAAAAAAATTGTTAAAAAAAGTTTGGGCATAAATGGGTTAATATGTATTCGATGCTTGTAAATCAGGCAATCAATATTGTTTGGTTTTTCTTTCTTTCATTAACCATAAAGATATGTAATAACTATTTCAAAATTTGTAACGCTATTTATGGGAACTGAAAACGACTGATTAAAGCCGCTTGAAACAGTAAAAACGGCCGCTGCGCTATCTCTCCACATTTGTAAAAAGGATGGAGAGTTTTCGTCTGTACATTTGCTTTGCTGTGGTTCATGCCCTTGTGTCCAAATAGTGGCTATTTAATTTCTGAATCATACATTCTGAATAAAACTATCCATTAAAATGTCTCCCCAGAAAAAAAAATCAGAGTAGTCGCTTCATTTTCTTTAATACGTTTTCATTTAGTTACTCTTTTCATACTGCAGGCCAATTTATAAGTTATTAATAGCAAAGAAATATACTTAATTATGGGCTGGATCCGATTTGTAACTCATTTAAAAACAAACTCTAATGAGAGATGAAATTCTTAATGATCCGTAGTCAAAGATTGGAATAATTACTGACATTTCCATCTGCTTCATTTGTTTGCATGACTATATTCATCATGAAGCTCATTACAGGATAATTTTCGAAGTGAAGACGACTCCTGTTGTTGTAATTTCAAGAGTTGTATCGATTTTTATTTTAACAATGTTCAATGCTGGGATTCAAAATGCATTAAATGTCAAAACAAGGACGGATACAAAGGGGCGATGAGGGTGATCCTCCCTTGAAAGATCCTACACCAATGATTTTTGTTGATGAAGTTTAAAAAAAAAAAACGGAATTTAATACTATTTTCGTCAATATTTTTGAAGGGGTGGAGGCTTTTCAACATGGGTGTGTTTCAAAATTTAAGTCCAACAGGGGGAAAAAAGATAACAATTGCAGAGTCCACCTTTGATGATAGAAATAGTGTTCGGAATTCTATCACAAAAGAGTTTCAAAATTGCAATTTCAATTTAAAAGAAAAAAATCAGCTTCAGACGACCATTGATAATATAAGGCAAAAGGGAGGGGATGGAGGATTCTTTGCTAAACTCCAGAAATGTTTTGAAATTAAAGGCAGAAGCATTTGTATTTAGCATATCGCACCCTTGCAAGGAAAGTGCTATAAGTCAAAAAATCCTAATTTTCTGATTTTTGTACAAAAAAGATCAAAACATTGTGTTCTTTAATGTGGAAAAATGTCACAACGTAAATTTTGATAGCTTCCGCTGGGTAGCCCTAACAGTGACACAAGTCAAACTAAAATTTAAATATATGAATATATAAAACATGGGACAAACTAAAAAAGTAGTACTATACAGAGAACTAAAGTTGTTTATACATATATTACATTAAAAAATATCAATGAATATTCATTGCAAAAGACTAGCAACAGCTAACCAGTAAGAAACCACTAGTTATCTTTTTACTCTACTGTAAAATTAGCTAACTTCCGACTTGTAATTATTGTGACCAGTAATTATTGAGTCCCTTTTCTTGCAAGGGTGTGATAGATTATTAGATTGAAATATTTTTGTAAAGATTAAGTAAAAAAAATCAATCGTCTCCTCCCTTGAAAAATTTCTCAATCCGCCCTTGTGTCAAAATGAATATAAATTTTTAACTGGTGGGATGATTTTTTGTAACGTAAGTGCTGAGGTGAGGTATGTGTTTTTAACTCCAGCATTATATTAGTGCACTCCACAAAATTTAGTAGAAGTATTAAGGAAAATTTTTTAGTGATTGTTATATTGCTATTATAAATGTTATTATTTCTTAAGTTTCTCTGTCGGAATGCTTGCCGATTCCGATTTTTAATTGCTGCCAAATACAATGAAAAATTATAGTAATCAAAACAGTATTTTTATCAATAAAGTTAAAAAAACTAATTTCAAGACTAACGAAAAATAAATTTGTGATTTTTTTGCAGTTGAAACATTTTAACAGGTTTTCGAAGCTTTCTTTTATTCCAGTCAGAAAGTCTGACAAAAGGAGAAATTAAGAGGCCTTTGACCACATCAAATCTTCTGACGTATCTAAAACTGTTCTTCAAAGTGAAAAAGAAAACATATAAAAACAGCTCGCCCTACTAAAACATCACCGGTATGAGAGCAACTATCCAGGAGGTGCTCTCAGCCTTCGGTGCAACAGATAAGACCAAACAACACTAACCAAATTATAAACTGCACCTTTGGTCCATTTTTTTCTTTACTAGTGGTACTAAATTTTCCTAACGGTGGTAAGTGCCACAAAATGCAGGCATCCTCACAGTAGGCAGCAATTTGAAAGAGCATATTAAGAAATTTATTGAAGCAAAATGTTTTGCCTTCGTGCATCTTTTATAAAGATGATAAGGTCTTAAAGCCTACCAACATTTTAAGAAAAGTGCCAAATTTAAAGACTTGGTACCGAATTCTTGCTGACGATTTCTCGATCTCCATGTGGCAGGCAAATCATGTGAAAGAATGTTCCGACCGAAACATATTTTGCAACTTAGAAATAAAAAAAAAATCTGCAACTTTAGTACGTCATATTTTGGCAACGGAGACACGAGGGCAAATAATTTATGCATTCAGAAACATGTCTTACTAAACTCTTTTAATTGTTACATATTTACTTTTTTTCATTATTGTACTATCTTATGGTTTCCTGACGGAGGCAATATATGATTTTATTATGGTTTCCTGATATAGGCTCCTGTTCTTCTTTTGCTAATAATTAAGCCCCGCTCACAACATATCTAAGCTATCTGGAACTGTGTAATAGAGAATTCTAGACAGTGCCTTTTTTGTAGTGGACTGTTATGATTCTATGAAATCACGGACATTGTTAAGCTTCGTTTAATAAATCATTATAAGAAAAAAAATTACTCAGCTTTGAAAACACGTTTTGCGCATCAGAATGAAATCTGCTTTTTGAAAATATAATTTATTTTTGATATTCATATGGCAGCCAACTTTTCGTCTATTCATAAAATGATTGAACGTTTTAATATGTAAGATGCTCTTGCTTTTTATCGTGTGAAAATCGTGACTAGATCATTTCTTGTTTAACATCAGAAACCTTGACACTGCAAACATATATAAGAGCTGTTATCCTTGACCTGGAGCAAAATACTTACAAATAATTAATAACATTTTATTCAGGTGTTTAAAGAAGTTTCTATCGGCAACAGTGAGAAGTGAATGTGTTGTTTCTATGCGAAAAACACATTTTGAAGTCTTTGGTTCACGCACGATTCAAGTAAGTCCGTGGTTTGCCATATAAGACGTTTCTTGATCAAATGAAATTTCAAAGAAGAGGGAGATTTAAATTCCAAGAACTTACTTTTCGTTATCATAGTTTTATTCAAATATTGTTTAATATACATAACTATCTTGTGCATGCCAAATATGTGCTAAATAAGTACTGCACTGGCCATCAGTAGATCTCACTCAATATTTAAAATGATAATTATGAGAACTTTATCATTTTGTGATAACAAGAAATATTTCTGATAAACCACAAATATTATATGTGTTCGAATTTCGAAAATGACTTGTATTATCATTTTCGCGTGAAAATGGACTGTTTCTAAGATAGAAGAAAATATTGCTGATAGGTGATGCTGCAAACTTAAAATATGTTACCATATCACTTTGCCCCACTATTTCACTTTACTTCACATTCCCCTACATTACTTATAAAAGTGCATTAAAAAATTTATCTTTTTTAAGTCTTTTTTTTTTTTTTTTTGTATATAGTTTTTCCCTTGAAAAGACTAACATAAACATAGCATCCATCTATTTTGAATACATCATTCGTTGTCAAATCCAGAAAAGTAATAAAGAAACACTGTTAAATGTTCATCACACACACTTATACAGGGGCTGATAATTTAATTAAAGAACATTATTACTCAAAAACACACGTTAAAAAAAAGAGCTAAATCCAATCTGAAATAAGAGCTGCACGTGCCACTAAAAGAATCAGAGACCCATTTAGACAAGAGGGGCCCCGGGGACAAATAGCAACTGGAGCCTCTACTAAGCAAAGGACAACCATTTTAATCAAAGGTAGTGTTTCAATTATCTGTTTTGCCCCGCTTTTTTATTTCCTTGCAAAATTCCTCTTCTAGAATGTAATTGTTATCTGTTAGTTTACAATGAACTACATTATCTATACTATACATATAATGACATATTCCAATCGAACATGATTTCTCGATGAAGAAAAATAGCTCTTTTTATTAAAAATGCTTCTCCAGATAAAGAAAAATGAGCACTTAAAAACAAACGATTAAAAGTGAAGATAAAAAATTACTTACTAAAATTAAATGATTATAAACATTTCTAAAAACCTATTTTGTCCACGATCAATAATTTACTTCAAGAAATGTACAAATACTGTAGTGTTTTCCTGTTTCCTAAGACAACAAAAACCATACCAGAAAAGACAATCACACAAACATGCACTCTGATCCAAAATGGTGGATGTGTCGGCCTGTCAATATAGCGGCTCTAGTCCTAATCTATGAGAATAACAAACCTCCAGTTACATATTATTGATATTTTCTGAGAAACCGCGAAACATAGAACAGCTCGAAAAAAGTATTCGCCCCACTGATTCCAATTTTATAAGGCTAGCAGGCAATATAGGCGAGGGCCAGAAGGTGAATGTCCATCTGTTACCATAGAAACAGTTCGGAAAACATCAATGACTAATAGAGGCGTGCGTGATGTGTCAAGTCTTTACGAAACAGTTGGTCATCTTTCATTAAATCAAAGGGTGGGGACGGTGGCAAGTACAGAAAAAAATGCTAGTACTACCTAGGGCGTGGGAAACATTCGTCATTTATACTGTAGGATCGTTCGTCAGGCAAAGTAACACTTTTTCACTTGACCTAAGCAATAGGAAACCACAATATAAATTACACAAATGAAATGAGCTGGTTTCATAGCATAGGTATGACACAACTGTCAGAGATAGTCAATAGATGGTCATGTCATCATTCCTATAGTTTCAATTTTTTACGCTATATCATATTAAACTGCAAAGATTTACTTTCAGGTTAAATAAATGAGATCAGTTTTCCTCCTGCATGTAACTAAAACAAATCAACATTAATGCACAATTATCGTTTCAGATTTACGCTTTTTGTTTACAATTAGCATTTATTTTTCCAATATAAATTGCACAAATAGATAATGTTATTTCACAGTACACGTATGACACAACTGCTAGAAAAAAAGAAAGTAAATAATCATTCTTTCTATAGTGTAACGACTTTCCACGCTATTAAATTGCAAATATCTACTTTCAAGTAAAATGTATGAGATCAAAAATGAATAAATATATTTATGCAACAAATTGACCATAGAAAAAGCAATGTCATCATTGCACAAATTTGAAATAAATTGGACAAGCATTTCGCATTTGCCAGATAACTGAACATTCAAAAGCTCACGGGTCATTTTCAAAATTTGCTTACATTTGCTGTCCGGAGGTTAAAAAGACGATTTTGAAGCATAACTTATATTTTAAATTCAATGCGAACAATTATTTTCTGCAAGAAATACCCCCAAAAAAATTCTATCACTCAACAAATTATTGAAATTTATTTATTTATTTTTATATAAGTCTTTAAAAATAAGAATCAAGGCAAAAACCCTTGTCCATTTCCAATTTTCGCAAGTTCAACTATTTTTTTCCTATACTTAATGGTCAAAAAAAGTAAATGCAACATATTATTTTTATGTATTGTTTATTAGTATATGGTATTCATAATAAATATTGACAATAGTAATTTTATTTCAATAAGAAATGTATGAATATATTTTGTCCGGAAGTTCTTGTCAAGTCCGTTACCCTTAGATTATTTTAGCTAAAAAAGGTATTTATCGAAGTCAAAAGATGGTAACACGTATTCAGTTAACTTAACTAATTAGTGACGTAACTATTTTATACCATTTTGTTTCCCTGAGTCGAGAAGCATTGCTGGGACGTTTCGCACAAAATTTCTTCCAGGTGCGTATTTTTATTCTTTGTCAAGTCCGTTACCAAAGATTTTAGTATTAATTTTTACCTTTTCTCAACTTTTACCCCTAAATATTGTTTACTATACAACTCTAAGAAAATGCATATTGTTGTTCAATTTTAAATTCGACAACCTAGCCATAATTTGACATTTTGGTTGAAATTGTCAAGTCCGTTACTGGTCAAATCCGTTACCAAATGTCAAATTCGTTACCATGCAGTTTTTAATCAATATTTTCACAATCACAAACATCAGTTTAAGCTTCAAGGAAGCAAGTAGTTTCATATTAAATTGGTTCTAGGCGCTATGACAGTTCAAAGGTGAGACTCCATATTGGTATTTTGTATGGTAACGGACGACAATTTTCCTTGCAACTTAAAGTTTTACAATAGCATTTGAACACTTAATTATTCATCAAAGTGTTCAACCAATTACTTTTTCACACACCTAAAATATGTGACTTAACATCTGTTAGTGTTTCTAAAAGAAAATAGCAAGTTAAAAAAATTACTTAAAAATTTTGAAATGTAAGCATATGGTGAAAATCACCCTCACACTTTTTTACATTGAAGAAAGGTTCCTTGTTCTTTGAATCCCCGATACACGTGTCTGCATTATATTGCAAATTTGCGCATTTATAACGTTGCTTTTACTAATGTTTTATGAGATGGATTTTTATCAAACATGCAACTAAGCCACCTTCAAATAACTATGCCACTGCACAAAGTCAAAACATATCCACATAAATTCGCAATAAGCTTTTTAATTTTGCTTTCATCCAATTCTAGGAGAGGAGTGAAGTAGTGAGGACCGCTTTTTTTTTTTTTTTTTTTTTTTTGTAAATTCCAAAGATTCAGATCATTGTTATGTCAAAAATTTTGTTAGTGGGTTTTTTAACTAAAGCTCCCTATGTGAGTTTCTGAACATCAAAGAACTCTGTGACAAAGCTATCAAAGCTCCGTCGTTAACTGTGAATCTTTCCCCCGATGTGAATCCCTGACTTCAAAGGAACTTTATGCCAAATTTGGTAAAGATGCCAGGTAAATTGTGGATTTGTTTAAGGAAAACACATACTGATGTATCCATGATCTATACACATATAAAAATTGCAAAAAAAAAAAAAAAAGCAGAAAGCACAGCTGCTCTGTCGTTACCCAGCACACGGAATGGGATCGTACATGGCAGTTTAAAACGCATTTAAATCTGTTTGATCATGTTACCGTACGATTTCGGAATTATTCATACTGTGAAAACTGAGTAAAAAGGACCTATTGAACAGAGACTCTTTTTCCTGCCTAATTTTTTGTTTAATTTTGATGTTATAACGTCTGTAAGTTTTTTCAGAATTTTTGTACCCCGTTTCGAATTATTTCTGACAGCTAGAAGAAATAAGAATAGATCTGTTTCCATTGAAAGGTGTTCGCCATTTCTATGTTACACGCTCGTGTTGTCTGCTGGCTGCAGAAATTGTCTAATTACCGCTAAGGTTGTTCCAGTGTGAAGTCTCATAATTTGTCTAACATAATGCATTTTTACTCCTAAAATGCATTCTACAAATTTGTTTCGTGATGGAAGTTTGAAATATACATTCTAAATGTTACTTCAGCTAATTCATCTTCCTGCCACGAGCACCAGATTGTCAGTTTGTTTGTTACAGTAGGATGAAATCACACTGCCTAGGTAAGACACATATCGCACGCCTAGAAGAATACTGTCACAACTCAAAAAGTCGAAACTCTGAATGTTCAGAGATGTACCCAGAGCCATGAGTTAAAAGTCAAAAAGAAACGTTTATTTTAAAAGCATTATGAAAGCAAATGAACCGAAATGATCTAACCTAATGTATGATAGACTGCACCATTACAAATTGCTTTAATATATCAATTTCTTTTCCATGTCTTAAATTTTTCTGTTTTTGAGTTGTGATAGTATTCTTCTAGGCGTGCGATATCTTTCCTACTTTTTTGGATTATTCTCTGCTGTGAACAGGTGAAAGATATTTACAGTAGATTTATTGGGTTGGAACCTGTGTCTAGGAGGGGGGGATAACGTTTTAGATCCTAATTGTTGAGAGTAGTTTTTAACTTCACATTTTTCGTGGCTAAAAATCTATTTTAGATTTCAAACATCTTGAATGTTTCGATTTTTTTCCTACAATTCGTACGACAGTGACACATTGATCTTTGCTAGTTAAAATAATGTGTTTTGTTTACTCTTTATATGACTAAGATAATCATTTCCCTCACTTTTAAATTGGTCATTATCTTATTTGTTTCTAAAGTTATCTGCATTTTTATACAGAATGTGAAAATAGAACTCATGCCCAGTGCAAAATATTTCAATTTTGAAACATTTCAAGAAAAGTAGGGGCGAGCGGGGCTCATTGGGATAATTTTCCATATTTTTGTTGTAATTTATTTGGTTTTAATTTGAGAGGTCACAGGATTCATTATCCAAACCTCCAAAAAATTAGATGTTTTCTCATTAGATGAAAGTAGTTCTCGCTCGGTAAAATTCTTAGAATTATTTAGTAAGTTGAGAATCCTCTCTCCTCCAAAAATTATTTATTATTTTGTGATTTTATAATTTTCTATTATTTATATTTAATAATATTTAATAAAATTTTTAAAAATCCAAACAACTTTTTCAAATGATCGAGGTCACTTGATTGAAAGAGTTCAATAAACGGGTTAAAAATGAATTATATTCTGGTGAACGGGTCATTAAAAAGAACGATATAGCCCATGCCTAATTTAAAACAAATTAGAGCAATGATTTAAAAACAAAGTCTTCCTGATTCGGGAAATGTTTAAATAGGGCATAGTAAGATTGGGAAATAATTACTTTATGTTGTTTTCATGTGAAAGGAATAAAATCATTACTAAGATAAACAATTTAGAATTTCCCAACTTTTCAACGAGGAAACATTCACTTCTCCAAAAATCAATCTTTTTATGGCATTATTGGTCCAGTTTAGTAATTTCTTTTCATTACATTTCGTATTTGTTTTTTGATAGGGATGTCAAACTTGTAATCAACGCGTTCTATTGTTTATCGAGACCTATGAGGAAAAGTGTTAAAATCCGGTTTTTTTCTGGACACAACAAAAATTGATGTTACATTTGCGTGAAAACTGGGTCAGTAAATGGACTTAGATTTACGATGACGAATAACTTAATTATGTTGCAAGCCAAATCAAGAATTTTTGAATATTTATATCGTAGGAAAGTATCCATTGCAATTTAAAAAGAGGTCAAAATATCTTATACGTTTTTAATCGAATCGATGAGTCCGAAAACCAGTCATCCCCATCAAAAACTAATTTTGCAGGAAAGACAAAAAACTAAAATATTCAATATTCATCTGACTTACAGGAGTTTTTCGTTATCTTATTACAGAATATGGTTGTTTACTAAAGATTTCATCACGTCTATGGGATGGTAACAGTTTTTGATTCATTTTTAAACAATTAAAAAATTGGAGATTACGTGTTTTCGTGCAAAGACATTCAATCATGCTTTTGCTTTATCAGAGGAAATAAAATTGTTCTTCATTTAAAACTTGAAATAAAATTTACTGTACTGAAAATTTAAAAAATATGAATATTTAGGTCAGTGTTATAGTATTTACAGTTAACCAAGCAAATTTAAAAGCTAAACTAGATCTATCAATTCAGACATCCTTTGCTGGACCATAAACAAATTTCTTCATAAAAAAACAAAACGTTTTGGCTAATTTTTCAGAAACAAATTCAATTTTTATTTATGTTTGTCATTTTGAACCTGCGATTTCGTAGATTTTACTGCAGGCTGATAGAGGAAATGACTGTTGCGTTGTAAAACGTTTAGTGAAGAGTTATTATTATTGTTTGTGTTAATGTTTAGTTAAAATTGTAAATATTGAACTTTGTATTTCCTGCTCATCTTTCCAGTGATAGATCTACGGCGAAGCATTTCATCATTCCCGTACATAACAAAGAACCAGAATTATAAAAATCCGTATTGTTCACATCGCTGACCTTCAAGGTTGACGTCATAACACACAAATCAAAAAAGAAACTCTAAAAACATTTTTACGTCGGTGTTAACATAAAATTGACATCTAGTTATTGCATGGACCAACTATTTAACCTAGAAAAACGCAACCGATGTTGAAAGTTTTTAAAATAACGTTTTCGAAATCCAAAACTGCAGGTGGTTAAATAAAATTACAAGTCAGTGTTGTTTCTTTATTGTGCAGTTTCAAACCAATAACATTTCACACCACTTTCAACAAATTAATGTGATTAATATATTTAAAAGCAAATTTCTTTTATGCACTGTTTACATTGGAGGTAGCAGGGGCAGCACGATAGGAGGTCGCTGTAGCCTCCAAAAAATTCCAAATATTTTAAAATGTTGTCCTCAGATCTTCAGAATTTGGCGGCAATATTGCAATGATATTGAGGTTCTTTCTTTGTTGTTTTAATTTTTTTAAAATCAATTTAATATCCCAAAAATGATTATTTTTATTCGATATGTGTGCACTGGCTGTCAAGCGTGAAGCATTCGTGCTTGACGTCAGTAACTCTAAAATTTGACTTTTTAACGGTAATTTTTCGAAAAACAGGCATAAAATGAATTGTTACTTTTTGCTGGTTTTAAAAAATAAAATGATACCTTACTTTCGTAGTTTTATGAAGTAATAAGGAAGCAACAACGGGGGCGGGGGGGGGGGACTTTAAGAAACATTATTCATGCTGAACAAGATATGTAATGATAAAATAAATACTTTCTTTCACCGTTTTAAAGCTACAGTATAACTGTGGTTTAAAATCCTACAATGAGTTTAGATTGTGTGCTCTTGGAAATTTGCATCAAAATTTACCAGGGAAAAATGTCAATCAAAAGCGACCAAACCCACAGCAGGATCAAAACTATGATCTTAGCGTTCCTGGCTTGCGTTCTGGCTTGATAATAGAAACACAAGCTAGAGAAATGTCATATGGGTGATTCTACGCTATTTGAATTCAGACGGCCAATGGAAAAACTTCATGTAAAACTGATTTTATTAATGTTTTTGTATGCTTAAGCATTACAGACTATTATCTTTTATATGGACCACCCATAAAATTCACTACAATTATTTTATTTCAGCATTTATAGCTAAAAATAGTCATAAATGTATACCCCTCTGGCCTGTTCAAATACTAGTTTTTATACCAACACATTCGACGTTCAATTTTTTACTAACTTGGCATAATGTTTTTTGCCATAATCATACACTTACATTAACAGAGAAACATATTTCATCAGCAAACATTGAAAAAATATTTATTACTAGCAAAAATACCCGGCGTTGCCTGGGCCAGTAAAAATATTGAGAAACAATTTATAATCGCTTTTTTTCCCCAAACTAAAAGAACTCAAAACGTACCGCTTTGACGATTTAAAATGTCGCTAAATTTGCGGTAACTGTTTTGGGATACCTAGGATAATTTTTCTCCCCTCCCTACTTTATGCAAATATGCTTAGGTATTATTAAGCCAGTAATTTTTGTCAAAGAAAAATTGTCATTTAATGCTAAGAAAATATTGCTGACCATGAAATGACGCTAAAAGTTTTTGTCCTAAGTGATTTCGAAATTAGTAGGGAGCATTTGACAATTATTTGTGCGAAAAACACAAATTAATGGTAATTTTAGTTTTGGGGTCTGATTAATTTCGTATGCGGATTACTTTCTGCTTTGACGTAAGTTTCAAAAGTTTTTTAATGACAACGTACGGAATCGGCCAAAAAAAAAAAAACAACTTTTCTTCAACTGTGGGAGTATTATTTCGATGATTAAGATTTTGGCGCAGTCTACAAATATCAGACAACAATCGTTTTATTTTAGTTATATCGTAAGAAGTAAAGTATTATTACATAGTCTTTGGCCCGC
>JAXGGA010011022.1:0-44253 GCA_038373865.1 Uloborus plumipes
ATAAGCTCTACTTCTCTGGGATGTAATAGGTAATTTTTGATTTTTATTTTTTTTAAAGATAGAGCAACAACATAAACATGAAAAAAAAAAAAAAAAATTACGATACAAGTAGTTTTGTTTGAATAATTTTTAAAGTTCAAGCGACGGTGACGTCACATGGCTGAGGGTATTTGTCGCAAGCCGCCAGTAGGGCGAGAAGCTTTGTGTATTGGCCCAAACCGAAACCGGTTTCTTCTCTCTTTCGCAACGCTGTTCTTCCGGGCTGCCGTGACGAGCAGAAGTCGCCAAATAATGCCTTCCATTTAAATTTTAAAATGGTTTTCCCCGCAAAAGTTTAAAAGAATCTTCGCTGATACGTTATTGGACTACCCTTTGACGAACCCAGTATCTATTTTGATACATTAGATTTAAACTAATTGATAACGGAAGAGAAAAAAAAAATCCGTAATGAAAATAAAGTATAGCTGCAATACAATTTTGTGCGTGAATGGATAAAATTACTGTAAAAAATGAATGAAATTTTTACAGCATAATGCAGCTAATTTTATAGTAAAAGTTGCTAATTTTACAGTAATAAACTGTAAAATTTCTACTAAACAAAAATTTCTGAGTTTGCAGTAATAAACTGCAAAAATGCAAATTTTACAGTTTATTACCATGTATTTTACACTTTTAAACAGAAAACTCTGCTGCCATTATTATACTGTTGTTCCTGCAGTATAAGACAGCTAAATTTTACGGCAATAAACCTTACTTTACAGTAAGAAATTGTAAAATTGCTAGTTTTACAGTTTATTACTGTTCACCTTACAGTTTTAAATTGGAACCTCGGCTGCTGGTATTATACTGTAATAACAACAGTTCATTTTTTGCAGTGTATAGTTGCAATAAAATTTTGGTGCTTGAATGGCTGAAATTACAGCCATCAGACGTCACTGGTTTCGCTTTTCAAGGGGCTCTTTTTTGCGCTTGGAGTATTTTAAAAATTGATTAAAAATCTGTCATTGTGTTTTAAAATTCGACAATGGTGAATTTTTGTGTTTTACAGGTCTCTTAACAATGTCTAGCAGTCAAAGTAGGAGTATTTACTACGTTGAAACTTTCCTATTAACCCATTAGTGCCTAGCGTCCCTTTTTAGGGACGGTCCAAAAAAGGGTCTGAATTTCCCCAAAATGAACATTTCAACCAAATAATCGTGTTTAATGAGTACCTTGGTATTGCTTCAATTCGTTATTAACAGATTGCAGTACATAACCATTGTAAAGTGTGTTCTGTAGCAGTTTTAATATGACCTTTATCAAAAATGACATTTTTCACAATCTCAAGAGAAAAAGCTTTGCTTTCAAAGTGATTCCCAACTTCCCAATTTATGTTAACCCCTTAACCTACAATGACGGGCATAGCCCGCGTACGATGGTTGGGCCAAACCCGAATTTTACGGGCATAGCCCGCGTACGGTGATTGGGCCAGAAGTAAATATTACGGGCATAGCCCGCGGACGGTGATCGGGCCCGATGTAAATATTACGTGGAATATTTGATACGCATTTAGAGTCTGATGCAATAATCGTGGTAGGCGCAAGTATTACAAAATATTTATTTATACAAAACTCCAAAATACAAAATTAGTAATCTGTAACGGTATGATATCTTTCGAAGCATTCTGGTACATGCAACGGAACTTTACACTTTTTACACTCCCACGTTGTTTCTTTCCGTTTTTTATTTTTGTGACAAACTGTACAACGTTTTGACGGTCTTAATTTAGAGGGTGTTGGATCAATGTGCTTTGGAAAATGAGCCCATTCCTTCGCGCAAAGTCTGTCTGGCGCATCTCCGGAAGATAATACGCCTCGTTCTTTATAAATCGGTTTTGGCATTTTCTTCAGTAGAGATTCGGCTATGTTGATCTTATAATCGATATAACATTGTTTCTTTCCATCATTCAGTTTTTTCCATAAGATGTAAAAATTAAACAGGCCAATATCAAAGAGATAAAAAAAAAATTTTTTTGTATCCTTTCATGTATTTCCTCATTATTGGAAAACATGCTAATATTTGATCTTGGAGATCAATTCCATTCATTCTCTTGTTGTACTCTGTAATACAGTTTGGCTTTAGAATGCGTTTGGATCCTTGCGAAGTCATTTCGGCTGTTTCATGTTTTGTCGACATCATATAAACATCTCACTTGTCTCTCCATTTCAGTGCGAGTACTCGGTTGCAGCTTCTTATTACGTACTCCCCCCTTTTTACTTTCTTCTATATCTAATATATAGAAGAAAGTATTGGTTTCGTGAAAATTTTCGAATGTCGAATTTTGACGGATTTGCACGTTTTGAGGTGCGCTGAGTCCATTTCGACCATTTTTAGAAAATGTCTGTCTGTCTGTCTGTCTGTGTGTGTGTGAGTCTGTATGTGTGTGACCAGTTTTTGTGGCCGCGCTAGAGCAAAAACTACTGAATGAAATCGAACAAAAATTTTTTCACATATGTACCACCATGTGAACTGGTGCACCTGACTTTTTTTAGCGAATTCCTCCAAGGGGGGTGGAGCAATCGCACGTGTTCTGCGCGGGGGTGATTGCTATATCTCAGGAAGTAACTGGCGGAATCAAACGAAAATTGGTCCATAGATAGACCCTACTGAGTACAGGTGCTGATTCAATTTGTTTGTCAATATCTCCAAGGGGGGTGGAGCAATCGCACGTGTTCTGCGCAGGGGTGATTGCTATATCTCAGGAAGTAACCGGCGGAATCAAACGAAAATTGGTCCATAGGTAGACCCTACTGAGTACAGGTGCTGATTCAATTTGTTTGTCAATATCTTGAAGGGGGGTGGAGCAATCGCACGTGTTCTGCGCGGGGGTGACTGCTATATCTCAGGAAGTAACCGGCGGAATCAAACGAAAATTAGTCCATAGGTAGACCCTATTGAGTACAGGTGCTGATTCAATTTGTGTGTCAATATCTCAAAGGGGGGTGGAGCAATCAAAAGTGCTTATTTTGTCACTGCACCTACTGTATCTCGGGAAATATTGCTGCGATTTGAATGAAATTTGGAATAACACTAACCCAATATGGAAGCAAGCATCGATTAAATTTTGGCGCCAATCGCCCCAGGGGGAGGGTGGGGTGATTTTTGCGCTTAGTCAACAATGCGAAAAATTACTTCATTAAAAAATCGCTTTCACGCTATTTAATTATCAAAACAGCTGAAAACTTTCAATGATTTGAAATTTTTAACTGTTGCCAATTTCTTTTTACTAACAAACAAAATGTTTGCAATTTATCTAAACAAGGCTTTTGCAATGATTTCCAATTTCGCTCATTGATTCTGCATTTGCAGGGTTATTACGATAATTGGGAAATTGGCGCTGTCTCCAACTACTCGGGCGAGTACGTATTTTATTTTGTAACCGGAATTCATAAGATAGATATAGAAGAAAGTTTCGTGACGGCCACGACAGCTAGTTAATTTTACACTGCACAAATCTTTTGGCATATTCTTCCTATTGGAACGTACTGTGCCAATTACATTTGTTTTGTATTTATGTGATAATATCATAAATAATTTTGGGGAAGAATACCAACTGTCTATGTACAAAGTGTGACCCCTGTGCAACACTGACTCAGAAAGCTCTTTCACAACACTTTCTGAAGCGCTATCTTTACAGTTTATTTTATCGTTGCCGGTATATATTTTAAATTCGTAACAATATCCGGAATCGGACTCACATAATTTATAAAATTTTACGCCAAACCTTGCCCTTTTGGATGGGTTAAATTGCTTGTAAGATAAACGCCCCCTGAATTTCATAAGAGATTCATCAATAGAAATGTCTTTTTTCATTATATACAGTTATTTAAATTTTTGGTTCAAAAATTTAATCACAGATCTAACTTTCTTCAATTTATCTGTATTGGCAACACAATTATTGTTTGAAAAATGCAAGAACCTTGTAATTTGTAGATATCTCTTGAAAGGCATTGATTTTCTAAATATAGGTGTTTCGATAACAGCCCTCTTCGACTAATTCATTTGGATTCTTGGTTTCTTTATCTATGCCATTATTATCGTCAATGCAAAATATCTTTTAATTTCGGTAGAGTCTACAGGAAACCAGGTTTCGTCAATTTTTCGTCTTGTATGTGGATTTTCTCGTAGTTGATTTGCATACTGATTTGTTTCAGTCACAATATTGTTCCAAAATATATCATCAAATATTAGATTAAATGTATCAAATTCTCCTCTACTTCCTCCTAATTGACATAAGGCTGCCTCGCTTATGCCAGGAGTCATTGTATAGTCGCAGATTTTTGGACTATTTCTTCTTTCGTTCCAAACCCAGGACTCTGGTAGTTGATCGTCATCGGATGTATCATCAACAATTATTCGCCTATACTTTCTTCGAAATTTACATATTTCGTCACTACTGTCACTTTCATTAGCAAAATTAATAGCACATTTCTCACTATCTTCATCACAAAATCTTTTTTTAGAGAACATCTTGTGGGTTTGCTTCTCTAGAATTTATGAACGTAAATTTCGACGTGCGAATGCGATCAAGAACGACTGGAAACTAATTACGATACGAAGAGATGATAGAAATACATCACGAGTCTTGTCTGTGCTATCTACAAACCACGACCGCTCTACCACGGGCGATGTCCGTCATGTTTACAATTGCCCGGATCGGCGTGTACCCAAGTCGTGCGAACGTCCCGAACGCTGCGCGAACTTGTATACAATTTCGGCCCAACATCTTCGAATCTAAATCGTAGGTTAAGGGGTTAATGGCTGATTTTATTTCTTCTTATAAAAAGTCTATTGAAATATTATATCGTAGGCAGAAAAAAATAGTAAAAAAAGTATATACCCTCTGGGATCTATCGTAACTTTTAAGGGACGATTTTTCTTTCCTTAATAAAAAAATTATTTTTTACCTAATATTTTTTTTATTATTTTCCCTGTCCATTTAACACTGTTTGTAACCAGCATACAAAATATCTTAGCAAAAAAAAAAAAAATGTCAGGCATTAATGGGTTAAAATTGCCTGAAATAATATTCAAATACTACTTCAACAGTAAACTGGCTTATTACCCGGCGTTGCCCGTGTGCTTATTAATACAACATAGCCAATTACAATTGTTTTTAACTCATTTCATGCTAAAATGAAATAGATGAGCCTTAAATTGATAATTCATTGTTAATCGTAATCTTTGTTAGAAAATACTCATAATTAAATGCGTTAAATTTTATCCATTTGCGTTCTTAAAGGCTTATCTCAATTATTCTATCTATTCAAAATTTAAAAAAATAGCCATTTTGCGACAAACAATTTGAATTTCGAGCTTTTTGAGTTTTTTGAAATTTCAAAACCCCGCCTATGTGAATTCTAGTGCATTAAGGAGCTCTGTGCCAAGTTTGACGGAAATTCGACAAAAACTGGATTTGTATAAGGAACAAACATACATACAAACAAACAAATATGTATGTATACATACATCCATTTTTATATATAGAAGGTTATTTAACGCTTCACTGCACACAAATTTAAGAATACTGCTTCGTTAGGTCTCCTAAGGTAAGCAACTAGGAACAAAAAACCAAAACTTTTTCTTAACCCATTAATGCCTGACATTTTTTTTGCCAAAGATATTTTGTATACTGGTTATAAACAGTGTTTAATAGATAGGAAAAATAATAAAAAAATATTATGTAAAAAATAATTGTTTTATTAAGGAAAGAAAAATCGTCCCTAAAAAGTTACGATAGACCCCAGAGGGTACATACTGTTTTCACTAAAAAAAATTTCTGCCTACGATATTATGTTTAAAAAGCCATTTTATAAGAAGAAATAAAATCAGCAATTAACATAAACTGGGAAGCTGGGAATAACTTTGAAAACTTAGCTTTTTTTTCTTGAGATTGTACGTCATTTTTGATAAAGGTCATATTAAAGCTGCTACAGAACGCACTTTACAATGGTTATGTGCTGCAATCTGTTAATAACGAATTGAAACAATACAAAGATACTAAATGAACACTATTATTTGGTTGACATGTTCGTTTCAGGGAAATTCAGACCCTGTTTTGGACAATCCCTAAAAAGGGACGCTGGGCATTAATGGGTTAATGATAAAATACTTACTTCCGGAGAGGGCAAAGTGTAGCAGTTATAGACTTGCTGGAAAATTTCTGGACCTGGGAATAAGAAAAATATAATAGCAAAACTGAGATTGTGTTTCACGGTGAAAAAATTCTGAAATGTTACAAATCATTTTTGGGTAATGTTATGGAACTTTATGGGTTGCCACTATCGTCCAAGAAGTAGCAACGTTTAAGAAACAACAATTTTAAGACGCCTGGCTCTCAGTACGTTGACACAATGTTTCACCTTTTTCGGGTAATAGGGAAGGATAATTGGTTCTGAATCGGAATGGGTTACTTTCCCAGTAAATTTTCAATATTTCTTACCCAGGTAGCACAAAAAACGTTTTATAAACGTTTTTAATCCGTTGTCACAACGTTAATAACCATTTTACAACCTTTAAAAAACGAAGAATGCTACTTGGGTATGCATCTGTTCATTACATTTTAAAAAATTTCTTTTTAGCTGTCCCTAAAATAGAGTGTCCCTTATTCAGAGGTAAATACACGGAGGCCCCTATTTTTAAGGGACTGGGACAAACTCCGTTAAATAGAGGTTTGGACGTTACCTTTAAAGGAGGTATTACTGTACAAACATCTAAATGGTTATCCGGGGGAAGGAAGTCCAGTTTAACCCATTAATGCTTGACATTTCTTTTTCAAAGATATTTTCTATACTGGTTACAAACAGTGTTGAATGGACAGGAAAAATAATAATAAAAATATTATGTAAAAAATATTTTTTTTATTCAGTGAAGAAAAATCGTCCTTTAAAAGTTACGATACACTCCAGAGAGTACATACTTTTTTAACTAAATTTTTGTTCTGCCTACAATATAATATTTAAAAAGACATTTTATAAGAAGAAATAAAATCAGCAATTAACATAAACTGGGAAGCTGGGAATAACTTTGAAAACTTAGCTTTTTTTCTTGAGATCGTGAACGATTCTTGAAATGTAATTCTTGATAAAGATCATATTAAAACTACTACAGAACACATTTTATAATGGTTATGTGCTGCAATCTGTTAATAACGAATTGAAACAATACCAAGGTACTCATTGAACACTATTATTTGGTTGAAATGTTAATTTTGGGGGAAATTCAGATCCTTTCTTGGACCTTCCCTAAAAAGAGACGCTAGGCATTAATGGGTTAAATAGAGTGTCCCTTATTCGAGGTAAATACACGGAGGCCCCTATTTTTAAGGGGCTGGGACAAACTCCCTTAAATATAGGTGTCCCTTTTTTGGACGTTTCCTTTAAGGAGGTACTACTGTATAAATATCTAAATGGTTATCTGGGGGAAGGAAGTTCAGTTTAATAAGGTCCAAGTGGAATTAAAGTTTGCTGTATAATAAAACTTGTTGAATTGAAGAAAAAAAAAGGAAAGAAAAAGAAATGAACAGTAAGGGCCCTGCTCCACATTGACGTAAAGCAGAAAAATAAAGCAGAAACGTACCTGTTCCACATCAGCGGAAAACGCGACGGGAACCAAAGGCAGAAACCGAAAATCCGGGTACTTTACATAGGAAAACCATTTAATCCATTTTACGTTTCTGCTTTACGCTCGCGTGGCCCTGCTCCACATCAACGGAAAACGCGAACGAAACCGAAGGCAGAAACCGAAAATCCGGGTACTTTCCATAGAGAAGCACTATTTAATCAATTTTACGTTTCTGCTTTATTTTTATAAGGAGCAGGGCCCTTACTTTTTTGAGCTTCCTTACCTAACTTGCAGTTGATATCAGCAAAGCATCGATAGAACTGCTCCTCTGACATACCGGCTTCATCTGCTTCAGATTTCATACCCTCTCCCGCTTCAGCCATCTTGTCCATGCCAGGGGGTGGTTCCGGTGCTCCGAACATGTCGTTCGAATGTACCACAGCCGGTACACAAACCAGAGCGAAAACCACCCAGATGGAATTCATGATAGCGAAGAGAAGATGCGCACACAAAGAAAAAAATGCTTTTAAACGCACCATACAAGTAGTGCGTGCATTTTAGGTGTAGTCAAACAGTCTTCTGCTTCCTTTTCCATTATGGACACTGCGGCGAAAATAGCACCCTTCGTGTTAAAAGCTTCACAGCACTTGTAAAAATTTCGATTAAAAAAACATTACGAAAATAGGGAATAGTGGTTCGTTATTTGCTCTTTTTAAAAACCATTCTTGAATTTTTTCCTCGTAAATTGTTTTTGAGTGCTTGCATTTTGTATTCACAATACCTTACGCTTTATTGTACTTCCCCGTCGTTTTGAAGCATTTCTAATTCTGATTTATTTCCTCATTATACTTGCAATGTTTTTTTCTATCAGTTTTAAATACAGTAAACTCCCTATTATCCGCGGAATAGGGTGGCACGGTAACCGCGGATAATCGAAAAATAGATGAAACAGAACCGTCATTTCGAATGTTTCCAGGGGGGGGGGGGCAAAGGTGTATACGCAATGTAAATTTACCAAGAAATAGCAAAAAACACGCCCACTTGCATGTAAATACATTGATTTCCCGAAATCAGGGAGGGTCAAATGCCCCCCCCCTCCAATGAACCCCGGAATGACGGGCTTGAGATAAAACATGATACTAGTGTACACAATACTAAACTAGCTGTCGTGGCCGTCACGAAACTTTCTTCTATATCTATCTTATGAATTCCAGTTACAAAATAAAATACGTACTCGCCCGAATAATTGGAAACAGCTCCAATTTCCCAATTATCGTAATAACCCTGCAAATGCAGAATCAATGAGCGAAATTGGAAATCATTACAAAAGCCTTGTTTAGATTAATTGCAAACATTTTATTTGTTAGTCAAAAGAAATTGGCAACAGTTAAAAATTTCAAATCATTAAAAGTTTTCAGCTGTTTTGATAATTAAATAGCGTGAAAACGATTTTTTAATGAATTAATTTTTCGCATTGTTGACTAAGCGCAAAAATCACCCCACCCTCCCCCTGGGGCGATTGGCGCCAAAATTTATTCGATGCTTGTTTCCATATTGGGTTAGTGTTATTCCAAATTTCATTCAAATCGCAGCAATATTTCCCGAGATACAGTAGGTGCAATGACAAAATAAGCACTTTTGATTGCTCCACCCCCCTTTGAGATATTGACACACAAATTGAATCAGCACCTGTACTCAATAGGGTCTACCTATGGACCAATTTTCGTTTGATTCCGCCAGTTACTTCCTTAGATATAGCAGTCACCCCCGCGCAGAACACGTGCGATTGCTCCACCCCCCTTCGAGATATTGACAAACAAATTGAATCAGCACCTGTACTCAGTAGGGTCTACCTATGGACCAATTTTCGTTTGATTCCGCCGGTTACTTCCTGAGATATAGCAATCAACCCCGCGCAGAACACGTGCGATTGCTCCACCCCTCTTCAAGATATTGACAAACAAATTGAATCAGCACCTGTACTCAGTAGGGTCTACCTATGGACTAATTTTCGTTTAATTCCGCCGGTTACGTTCTGAGATATAGCAATCACCCCCGCGCAGATCACGTGCGATTGCTCCTCCCCCCTTGGAGGAATTCGCTAAAAAAAGTCAGGTGCACCAGTTCACATGGTGGTACATATGTGCAAAAAATTTTGTTCGATTTCATGCAGTAGTTTTTGCTCTGTCGCGGCCACAAAAACTGGTCACACACATACAGACTCACACACAGACAGACACACAGACAGACACACAGACAGACACACAGACAGACATTTTCCAAAAATGGTCGAAATGGACTCAGCGCACCTCAAAACGTGCAAATCCGTTAAAATTCGACATTCGAAAATTTTTACGAAACCAATACTTTCTTCTATATATTAGATATAGAAGAAAGTAAAAATAAGCGATAAGATTCACATATATATTTAAACTAGGGTCATTCCACGTCAGTTCACCCGGCCATGTAACCCATGTCCTCGGATTTTGATAAAATTTGGTGTATTTATTATTTTTATGGTGGTAAGTAACCACATGAATTCTTTTGCCCATCTGTGATCTGGTTTTTGTTTTACAATGCGTCAAACTTTTCAAAAAATTGCATTTTCTGTTAACTGCTAAGCCGAATCTGCATGTATACGTACCGTAAAATGGGGTGTATAGGAACAGCGGGGTCAATCGGAAAAAAACTTCCCGACCGTACAAAGAAATTCCTCATAAATATACTATTGGGTATTTTTCGCCATTAATTTTTTTAGAAAGATAAGATCATAGGAAGTATTAAAAAATTACTTTTGTCAATCTGGCAACGCTACTGGCTTATAAGAAGGGCTGCATGTGGAATGTTAAAAAACATCACATTTTCATAGACTGCAAAACTTCATATGTAAGTACAAAACTTCTTATATTTTAAACCTAAGAGTGGCATGTTTAAATTCTGCATGTATCTGAACAACAGAATACCACATAATAATTTACATTTTTTAAAAATTGTGTCATAAAAATGAAGAATTCTGAAAAATGCTATAGGAAAAAAATTTGCGGGGTGTATCGGAAAACTTGGTTCTGCTGTTTCAATTCAAACTTATTTAAAGGAAACTGTTTGAAAAATCAAAATTCTAACCCCAATTCTACTAGTCAAGACAAGGACAAGAATTTCTTACTGTTTATCTTTTCTCGTGAGCAACTAGATCTTAGAATGACAGAAAGTTGCAGATTTAAAAAGATTTTTACTCCAGGAGACTTCTTTTTACCTAAAATACACGGGGGAAAGTCATACAGACTTTATCAAACAAAAGTCCAGCACACAGACAGTGGTGAATAAGTGGAAAAATCTTCCAGAACAATCTCCAAAACCCAGAGATTTCAAGAAACTGAAGAAAAGGCAGCATTCATCCCAGAAGATGTTATAAAAAAACTTAAGCTAAGCCACAACTGCTAGTTTTAAGGACAAGTACATGAGTGACTTCAATTTATGCTATAATTTTGTATTTCAATTCAAAAGCATTTCTTAAAATTAATTTTAATTTTTCATAAGTTCAAAATCATTTTAAATTTTTACAAATCATAAACGTTTACTGGTATAGAAAATAAATTTTTATTTGAAAATAACTATCTATTCTTATTCTTCCTCACCAATATTACTCATGTTTGTGAAACCTATTACAGGTTAAGTTGAAAAAAATAAAAATTTTAACACGTGCTTCGATTGACTCCTATCAGCGGGGTGATTCGGAACACCCCTAAATTCCTATATATATTAATAATAACTGTTCGAAATGTTTTAACTTTGCTGGGAATATCAAAAGCAAAACAAGACCGAAGTTTTTACCCAAAAAATCAAATAAAAAATCAATCTTTTAACTACTTATTTTACAATTAAAGCTGAAAAGGGTTCCGATTCACCCCATTTTACGGTATCTCACCAGTAAATTGTGACGGGTGCAGAAATCTTTCAATATCTCCAAAAATTCTCAGATATGTTGCTGAAAGTATGAGGATTTAATAAAAAAATACTTAAAATTTATATAATGTAATGTTGTTTGAATAAAATTTGAATAAATTACGACAAGTATTTTTCTTCTTGTGCAAAACATGAGTTTACTTAAGTGGCATTTCACGAAGAAGCGGAGGTCCTATTCAATAATGGAAACATTCGAAATGAGCCTGAAGGTGTGTTCTATCATTGCAAAGAATAAAATTAGTGTTTTTTTTTCTTTTTCTCGTTGCTGCTGCACAATATACACATTTCAGTACCAACATTTTTGAAAAAAAGTTCTAGTCATTTTTCTAACCTAAATTTCACTCAAAAGCAAACATACCTTTATTTTGAAGTGTATTTACAGCCCTATTATGCTACTTATCTCATCATCACTTACATCATCTTAATCCCTTATTAAGCAGAAATAAAAGTAAGAAATAATTTATGACTTCCAAAAGCAGTTAAGTTCAGCAAAATATCAGTTGTAGACTAAAGATGTGCAAAACATGAATTTACTTTAGTGGCTTTTTCATGAAGAGGCGGAGATTATATTCAACAATAGAAGCATTCGAAATAAACCTAAAGGTGTGTTCTATCATTGCAAAGAATAAAATTAGTGGCTTTTTTTCGTTTTCTTGTTGCTATTGCACACTATACACATTTCAGTACCAACATATTTGAAAAAAATTCTAGTCATTTTCGTAGCTTAATTTTCAATTTTTTATGTGTAAAGTAAGCATTGTTCATGCTTTTGTAGCATAAAAACGTATTATATTCAGTTTTAATGATTTATAATTGTATTGCATGTGCGAAGAAGAGATAGGATAGCACAATCTTTGAAGAAAAAATAATAATGTAAAATATGAGTTTCCGTATCTTGTCGGATTGTTTGTCATTGAAGTTTTCGTGTGATCCTGTTTTCAGCAAATTTAAGAAATGTACTGTTTGATATCTTAACGCTCTACCTTCCTTGCATTTGCGCATGTATCAGGTATCTTCTTATTACATCAAAATATGGGTGATAGTGATAAGAGGGATAGAGAATGTGAGTGGGTTTTCTATTTTGATTTGTTTGTTTTTCATTGGATTTGCTTATCAGGAAGGTTGGTTTGCGCTGATACATTTTTTAATTTATTCCCTTTCCTTACCGGATCTTTGAAAATAAAATAATATTGGACTAAGCAGAAGTACGTCCATGGTGCATCTTAACCAAGTTGTCCCCTTTTTTAAAGATAAAACAGTTAAACAGGGATTGTCGCAGCTTTTGACGTCGGACAGTACTTGTAGAAGTCATATTATCATGAAATATTCGGAATACTTATTTTGCACATATTGAATCTCCCTGAAGCAAGACAATCTTTTACCTAAGAAAGAACTATTATCCTTACTACAACCAAGAAATGGTAAGATGTTAGATGAAATAACTACGTCAAACGGTCAGTAACATAAGTTTTCGGAAGATGTTACTATTTTTTTCTATTTTGATAAAATAAGAAGGTACCTGATACATGCGCAAATGCAAGGAAGGTCGGGCGTTAAAATATCAAACAGTATATTCCTTAAATTTTCTGAAAACAGGATCACACAAACACTTTAAAGACAAATAATCCGATAATATCCGGAGACTCCTATTTTTCATTATTATTTTTTCTTCAAAGATTGTGCTATCCTATCTCTTCTTCGCACATTCAAAACAATTATAAATCATTAAAACTAAATACAATACGTTTTTATGCTACAAAAGCATGAACAATGCTTACTTTACACATAAAATATTGAAAATTAAGTTAGGAAAATGACTAGAACTTTTTTCAAAAATGTTGGTACTGAAATGTGTATATTGTGCAATAGCAACAAGAAAACGAAAAAAAAGCCACTAATTTTATTCTTTGCAATGATAGAACACACCTTTAGGTTTATTTCGAATGCTTCTATTATTGAATATGACCTCCGCCTCTTCATGAAAAAGCCACTAAAGTAAATTCATGTTTTGCACATCTTTATTCTACAACTGATATTTTGCTGAACTTAACAACTGCATTTGGGAGTCATAAATTATTTCTCACTTTTCTTTCTGCTTAATAAGGGATTAAGATGATTTTTAAGTAGTATAATAGGGCTGTAAATACACTTAAAAATAAAGGTATGTTTGCTTTTCAGTGAAATTTAGGTTAGGAAAATGACTAGAACTTTTTTTCAAAAATTTTGGTACTGAAATGTGTATATTGTGCAATAGCAACGAGAAAACGAAAAAAACCACTAATTTTATTCTTTGCAATGATAGAACACACCTTCAGGCTCATTTCGAATGCTTCCATTATTGAATAGGACCTCCGCCTCTTCGTGAAATGCCACTTAAGTAAACTCATGTTTTGCTCAAGAAAAAAAATGCTTGTCGTAGTTTATTCAAATTTTATTCAAACAAAATTACATTATATAAATTTCAAGTATTTTTTTATTAAATCCTCATACTTTCAGCAACATATCTGAGAATTTTTGGAGAGATTGAAAGATTTCTGCACCCGTCACAATTTACTGAAGAGATACGTATACATGCAGATTAGGCTTAGCGGTTGACAGAGAATGCAATTTTTTGAAAAGTTTGACGGCCTGTGAAACAAAAACCAGATCACATATGGGCAAAAGAATTCATATGGTTACTTACCACCATGAGAATAATAAATACACCAAATTTTATCAAAATCCGAGGACATGGGTTACAAAATCCCGTTTTCCTGGGTGATTTGACATATTGACCCACTAGTAGATATGCCCGGAGTCGCGTGGGTTAAAATGCAACATGCGAAATCCAAGAAGGTACAGTGAACTTTCACTTATGCGCCGGCCCAAGGGACCGACAGAAAAAGACACAGAAAAGGCATAAGTGAGAGAAACGCATAAGTGAACAGCCCTATTTAAAGGACTAAAATGCAAGATAGGTTCTAATGAGAGCATGAATTAGGATGTTTCTACAGAAAAGGGACTTATTACTACGGTTTGGCAATTACTGTAATGTAACTACAGTGATAAAGAGGAAACAAAAATTGTAGCATACCTAATCACAAACTGTTCCCTTTAAAACGATCCATAATAGATAATTGTCCCTCTCTGAGCTCTAGTTAGTGAGGAAAAAATGTCTTCCGTGAGCAATAAAGGCGAAACATTAAAGAAGAAAGTGAAGAAACATGCTTATTTTTTTAAAGAAAATTATTATTTTTTTAATTTTACGAAATATTCGGCGCATAAGTGAAATACTAATTTTTAGAGCGACGCATAAACGAATTATATTATCATTATTTTACTATGTAGGGTGCTTTGACCATTGAAAATCGTCGTATAAGTGAAAAAGGCGGATAAATGAGGCGGTGTATAAGTAAGAGTTCGCTGTATTTTTTATTTATTTATTTTTTGTAACAACGCGTGGTCAGTTAAATCTGCGTGAAGAACAACGTGAAATCAAACTTAAATGTGTTATTTATGTGCGATGATTTTCTAAAAAACTGCGTTTCTACTTTTGAAAAAATAAAAGCATCAGTATTATATATTCAAAGGAGAATACTCACGAAAGAAACATTTCTTAACTATTTGAATTGAGAGAAGCCTCAGAAAATCACGAGAAGCAAGGACAATATCAAGCGCAAAATTAGCTATTGAGGAAAAGTTGAGATAAAGCAATAAAAATTGATTTGAATGGAGGAAAAAGCCTTTGAAAAAATTAGATACTTTATGTGGAAGTTTCAACTAAAATTGAAATAAAAAATGAACTACTTGTCAGATTTTTTTTTTATAATTGGCCTCTTGATGTGTCCAGTGAAGAAATAAACAAACTGTGAAATTTATAGCGAAATCCGACGAGTAGTTTTTGAGTCTATAAAGGACATAGTTAGGTACATACATACCTAGGTACAAGGTACATACATAGATACATACATTCATTTTTATATATATAGACTACAGTTAAAAATGATAACATTGAATGCAAAAAATATTGCTAAAAGTTTTGCAAATAATGGTTATTTTTACTTTTTCATTCTTAATTTGTTCTATTTGCTTTTAATGGCATGAGTTTTTGTTTTAAGCTGTTTTTAAGCTGTTTTAAGTTTAAAAAGCTGTTTTTTCTGCTTTGCTCCATATTTGGCGAGAAATCGCTAGGCATCACCAAGTTTGGCGACATTCGGCGGCATTTCGAACATAACTAAAGTGTAATTGCTATTGAATGACTACCCCCTTGCAACATTTGCATTTTGTACGATTTAAAAATAATATTAAAACATTGAAATTTTCCCTATTGGTAAAAAACGATACAAGTGTATTTAATAACTGAAAGAAGTCAATGACACAACACATACATTTAAAGGTAGCCTTACAAGAATTGCGATCAAATAAGTTGTTCAGCTATTTGTCTGCAATTAGCTGAACTTACCTTATGTTCTGCTGTCTTAATTTTGGCCATATTTGTAACTGCACCAGGATTCTTTCCCAGTAGAACAGAAAGGTACCAAACAAACAAACTGTTACCATAAAATTTCAAAAAGACCATAGAAATGAATTTCATTATGTAATCCAAAGAAGCCTTATATTCAAAATTGTCATTATTACGATTGATCACGATTTCTATTCCGGTCTCTTTCTGCAGGTTCCCGTTATCAAACCCGGACCACGAGACGATGGGACCAACTGATAAAAAACTATTTCAAACAAAAAAGGAATTTTTGAAAAAAGTCCAGGCGTCTTCGAGTAATCTTATAACATACAAAAAAAAAAAAAAAAGAAAGAAATTCTCCGACGAAGTGTATAACCTCCTCCTTTGTTGAAGTCGGTTTTGAAAACTTAGTTCTTTTGTTAAGTTTTCTGTGTTCGTTGCCGTAACGTGACTAGCTTTTATTGGGAAAGTTTCTGAATTTTTCAAGTAGGTTACTAACTTTTAGCGAGAAGCCTTCCTGATTTTTTCCCTACACGTTACCAGCAGAAGTTAGGCACATCATTATTTTCCACCAACGTTTCAGATTTTTAAAAAAAATATTTTTATTGTTTACAGTGTATGTACCATTGAACTAAAAATTTAAAAATGTCGCCAAGCTTGGAGACATTTTTCAAGTTATCAAGAAAAATAAGTTGCCAAAAATGATGCCAACTTGATGATAACTCTTAAATTTCTTGCTAATCCCACTGACACAATGCCAAATAGTGCATGGCAAGGAAAGTTGAAATACAGGTAAAGTTAAAAGAGTAAGGGTAATTTTTAGTGAAAATTAATGTTAATTGTGTATTTAAGTTACGCCAAATTTAGCAGACTTAAACAAATTAAGATCAAAAGAACTTACAAACAACAACTATTTATAAAATTTGTGACAATATGTTTTGTTTTATCCCACAATAGCGCGCAGTTTAAGGTTGCACTAAGTACTGTCTGCAGCGTTAATGTTATTGGATCCAAATTGACCAATGATGATGCCGTACGTTATCATCAACCCCAAAATGCTGAGAATTATGCTTTTCTTAATGGCAACAAAGTTCCAGATGGTAAGGCTGACATCATGCAGCGCAATTTTCAAGTGGAGGCGGTTCGAAGTTAGGGGAGAACCGACAGACGATATAAAATAAACCTTGTGTTTGATTTCTTCTGCTGCATGCGACACTTGAGAAGCAAAAACCAAACTCATCGTCAGAAATAAAGAACTCACAATTGCAAATGGTGTGCTGGAAAAGAGGAGTGGACGGTGTCTTCCGAATACCATAAAGCCTTCGAAGAATGCTGTCAGCACTGCCACTGTCAGACACAGGAATATTTGAAATGACGCAAAATTATCGAATTGAGATACTAATTCAGTGATTTTGTTATGGTTTTCTAAGAGCTTTTTGATGCTCTGGCCTTCAAGCATTAGTTTCTTGTAGCCTATCAACGCTTTTTTAAAAACCCAGCACATGGCGCAGTAATATACCTCAAAGGTATGGATCAGAGCATAGCCACTACATTCTGCGCTAGTTAATAAAAACTGAATCAAGTACTGTATGTATCTGTTGCTCACTTTGAGCCCAAAAAAGTGAATGTCAGTCCCTTTATTGTAAAAGAAGGAAAAAAAGAGTACTATAGAAAAGCACATGTGAGTTATGTACACAAATGTACACAGCAAAGCGACGTAAGTTTTGCAGCACTTGAAGTCTACTTCGGCCACCATTTCATTTAACATTATGATCGAGTATGTACTTATATTATTTACAGAAGCTCTTTTTCTGTACATGCTGCAGAAATGCAGTATTAAGATAATCTCGCCCATGTAAATCGGTATTTCATGAAAATGAATTGTTGTTGCAGACATGTAGCAAACTTTGTAAAAGAACTGAAGGATGTTCAATACGAGAAAACAGTTTAAAAAAATTGAAAAAACACTTAATGACGAGACAAGAGCTCGAATGAAGAAACTATAACCCGATAATTTCAGTGGTACTGGCACGCCGTTCAGTTTGAAAAGGAACAGGATTGGTTTGAAGAGCCCTCGAAAATGAATGATACCATTATTTTGATTGAAAGTTAACAGCGTTTTCATTGTGAAAGTAAGTGTATTTTCTCTAAGCGTTGGTATTGTCTCCTGAAAGGCAAGTGATACTAATTTCAAAAGAAAAATAAATTTGCACATGCAATAACATGCAATTTTATGCTTTACCACAAAACCATTGCTTGGAATTTCTGGTATAATCTTGTAATTCATTGATTGTCGTATTAAAAAGTACAATCGCTGTATTATTAACGAAGAAGATTGAACACATCTACTCAATCAAAAGCGTAAGCATTTCTTTTAAGTTTAACTTGGATAATGAACTTTTCCAAGCTTATAATATTAAACTCTAGTTTTTCGAGCAAAAGTGCTAGAATATTGGAATAACCTTTTCACTATGAGGATTACTTACGTTTTTGTCTTTTCCTGCAACTTTAGAGACAAGATTAAAGAATATTTTAATAGTATATCTTTTCTTAACTTCAATGCATTTTTATCCTTTTTCTACAAGTTTAGAGCCGACTATCAGAGAAAATGTTTCGAATATCCATTCTTTATTACAAAGCTTACGTAATTTTATCCTTTCCTACAACTTTAGATATAACTCTCAAGAAAGATATAGGTTATTCTTTCTTTACCACAAGACTTCGTTTTTATCTTTTTCTACAAGTTTAGAGCAGATTATCAGCGAAAATATTCGAATATCCATTCTTTACTATAATGCTCACTTATTTTTTTATCCTTTCCTGCAACTTTAGAGCCAACTCTCAAGGAAAATATTAGATTATCCTTTCTTTGCCCGGAGGCTTACGTCGTTTTTATCCTTTCCTACAACTTTAGAGCCAGCTCTCAAGGAAAATATTAGATTATCCTTTCTTTACCCAGATGCTTACTTCATTTTTTTCCTCTCCTACAACTTTAGAGTCAACTATTGAGGAAAATATTTTAATAGCATTTCTGTACCACAAGGTTTACTTCCATTTTAGTCTTTCCTGCTACTTTAAAGCCAGCTGCTAAATAAAATACTGGAAAAGCCTTTCTTTACTCCTAGGCTTACTTCTTCTATTTCCTTTTATGCAACTTAATAGTCTACCGTTCAAAGGAAATAATCGAATAGCCTTCTTTTGCTACAAAGCGTATTTCCGTTTTTATCCTTTTCTACAACTTCAGAACCAATTATTGCAGAAAATATTAGAACTGCCGGTCTGTGGTGCAAAGCTTGCTTCATTTTTATCTTTTTCTGCAACTTTAAAGCCGAATAGTAAAAAAAAATATTGGAGTAGAACTTCTTTTTCTACTGGATTCTCTTTCTTATCCTTCTTTTCGGCAACTTTAAAACCAACTGCTAGATAAAACGTTGGAAAAACCTTTCTTTACTTGTTGGCTTACTTACTTTTTATCCTTCAGTGCAATTTTTGAGCCAACTATCAAAGACATTGATCGAATACATTTTCTTTACTCCTTGGATTACTTACTGTTTATTCTTTAATACAACTTTATGAGCCAACTATCAAAGAAATTACACGGATATTTTTTCTTTACTACAAAGCTTACTTCGTTTTTATCCTATTCTAGAAGCTTTAGAAATCTATGAAATACAATAGCAAAATATTAGATTTTTTAGAATGTACGTCCCAGGATCGCTAATGTTAGCAATTATCTTAAAAGTAGGGTTGAGTTCATTTCTAACTGCAAAAAAAGAATTTTTTTACCTGTTAGGTAAATATTCATGATAAGGCAAACATCTACTTATTTTATGCTCTCAAGATAAATGCAATAACTTTTTGGCTTTAGATCCTAATACGTTGTTTTATCATAAACATCGAAAATCAATGACCGGAGACCAAACCTCAGAAATCAATTTCCAAATAAAAGAATCAATTTCCTTATTGAGTCATGTGAAGCTTTACTTTATTATGGAAGAAGCATCAGGTGAATAATTCATTGTTAATCTCACAAATTAAATTTAGAAAACGATCGGCTGAGTGGTGTATACTAGGGTGTATCGAAAAAAACTTTTTTTCGAAATTCAATTTACTAAGTTGATAAAAAGTTGCCCCTACCTACCCACATGTTCCACAAAAAAATTCAGTCTAATCAAAAATTGTTTAGGTGTTCCGCACGAGCCCTGAAGTTTGAATTTTTTCAAAAATATTATTTTTTTCTGTTTTTTTTTTTTAATGTTAAGAATAAATGTTATAAATAATTCGAAAAATGTGCACAGTAAAGTCGTAGGACAAAATTGGGTTTGAAAAAAAGTATATTAAACAACATTTAGATCTCCCACATTTATTCTAAACTTCCGTAATTTTCACCAAAACTAGCATTTTACAAGGCCATGCGGCTTTGTTAGAAACTTGTTTATGAACGTGGAATGTAACTGAATTAATACTTGAAACTGGGAATCATCTGTGATTTACGTGGAGTAAAAAGTAAAATAATATAAACTATAAACAGAATCTAAGCCCCTCTTTACACAGTGCCCGCGTTCTATCGGGGCCCCCGTGATGGTAAACGAACTACAGCTCCTCTAGCGTAGCTGTAGGATTGTAGAAGAACCTATATCTTTGGTTGAGGAAACAGACTCTAAATATTTCGGACATAGTGCTCCAGTAAATGGCCCAGGGAAAAAATTGTAGCTTCATGGGATGTGTCTAAAGCTGTAATGTCTGGCAAATGTTTTCAAAATGCAGCAGAAAGGAACCCTGCAAGCTTTTCCCATGCAAGATAGCTTCTTTACAACGTGGAATGGATAACATTCTGGAGCTTTGTATCCAAATACTTGCTGCAATCTATGGTCTAAAAAATACTCAGATGCATGAATAATTTTATGCTGAGATTCGATTGTGAAACAGCAGAGCATAAACCTATTGTAACTTCTGCTAATTTATTTAACTCTAAACTTGAATCACTAGTTGCGATGTATAGCCTTAAAACTGTTTGCTATCGTGAGCCATCTTGCATGGGAAAAGCTTGCAGGGTTCCTTTCTGCTAAATTTAGAGAACATTTACCAGACATTACAGCTTTAGACACATCCCATAAGTATTTTTGACTCAATTCTTTGACATCAACTTCTGGTAAAACGCGCTCCATTTTCTTAAAGTTCATGACTGTTAGATCTTAGCAATATTGTAAGAATTCTCCAATAGGTCAACTAAAAGAATTTTGTCCAGTAGTCGGCCTATCAAGAGCCACCGTTAACTTTTAAAGTGGTAATTCATTAAATGAAGAAAACATACCACGGCTTATAGGGAGGGTTCTAAAGACTTTTCTGGAAGTCTAAAAGCACCATTTGATTTTCTATTGTTAACTGATGTGTCATTACAAGCGATAGCTTTTATGCTCGTTATCAATATAACTTTTTCTTTTCCATAAATCGTGAAACCGAAGCTACAATTCTTTTCCCTGGGCCATTTACTGGAGCACCATGTCCGAAATATTTAGAGTCTATTTCCTCAACCAAAGATATGTGTTCTACAATCCTACAGCAGCTACGCTAGAGGAGCTGTATTTCGTTTAACTGTGTGATGAAGGGCTTAGATTATGTTTATAGTTTGTATTATTCAACTTTTTGCTCCACGTAAATCACAGATGATTCCCATTCCCAGTTTCAAGTATTATTTCAGTTAGATTCCACGTTCATAAACAAGTTTCTAACCAAGCCGCATGGCCTTGTAAAATGCTAGTTTTGGTGAAAATTACGGAAGTTTAGAATAAATGTGGGAGATCTAAATGTTGTTTAATATACTTTTTTTCAAACCCAATTTTGTCCTCCGACTTTGCTGTGCACATTTTTCAACTTGAATTATTTTTAACATTTATTCTTAACATTTAAAAAAAAATTAGAAAAAAATAATATTTTTGAAAAAATTCACAAACTTCAGGCCTCGTGCGGAACACCTAAACAATTTCTGATTAGACTGACATTTTTTGTGGAATATGTGGGTAGGTAGGGGCAACTTTTTATCAACTTAGTAAATTGAATTTCGAAAAAAAGTTTTTTTCGATACACCCTAGTGTACTCTTCTTGCTTTGTTCAGTGTATTTTGTTCGGCACTGACAAGTTGTGCCATAGGCGGCTGGTGTACCAAAAAAGTGAGGGGTCAAAGGAAACGTATGCGGGGGGCGGGGTTTCGGGGTGTAAGGAGCACCTCCTTGAAGCCTATCTTTTTTTTAGAATTTTGTTATATTATTGGATTTTAACACAAATGATAACCTTTTTAAAAAATGCGATATGTGTCCTCAAAAGTTAAGACAGATAGCCACCGTAGACATTCGCCTTCCGATTATAAGTTCTATTCTTATGAAATGACCCGAAAAAAGTCCATTTTTTGGAATCAGCAGTTTTTACTTACGTAAAGTAAATTAAACGACTGAGTAAAAAAAAATTTTCAATCCATCATTAGTTTTTTTATTCTGAAAAACTGCGGGGGCGCGGCCGCTTTCCTTTTGAAAGTGAAGGGGCAGTTGCCCCCCTTGTACGAGCCGCCTATGAGCTGTGCTCCGTGGAAGAATGGTAAAAATTAACACATCTTATATGTTATTTCTCTTGCCTGTTTTCTGTTACCGCGCCAGAACTTCCTCATTGCATTATCAAATTCTGTGGTTTATCTCACTTTAATGCTTATCGTCCTGGCTATTACGAAAAATATACCTGCTGCCTAAACATTGTTTTTATGACAAAAAGGAAAAAAGATGCTAACGTATACAATAGCTAAAAAAATCAATAACATGCACACAAAGATTTACAGTATATTTAAAAACTGTTACATTGAATGTAAAAAAAATGTCTCTTTAAGTTAAAAACGAACATTATCACTCATTCATTAATAGTAATAATAATAAGTGTGTTATGCACTTCTTATTCAATTTTTACAAGAAAGATGTCGGCTTGACTGAGGTCTGTTTTGTGTATGATTTTAAAAAGAAAATCAACCGGGCTTAGTTAAAATGGATTCATTTTTCTACGCTCAGTAAAATATTACAGGAAAAAAAAAATTTAAACATAAAATAAATAAATAAATAATAATCATAGCAATAATTATAGTGTGAAAGACCAGCGGATAATCCGGGGTTGACTGCACTTCGATGAAGCAGGCGTGAAGCATATCTTTTCGATGCGTCCTTTTATACCAGAAAGCAACTTAACTTGACACTAAACGTCACTATGCGCGGAGCAAATAAGAGCTCAGAAGCAGTTAAGGATTTCCTCTAATTCGCCAAGTAGGCTGTGTCGTTTTATCTAGCTCGTTTTTCATTGGCTGACGTCACGACGTCAGTGTCAAGAAACCTTGCAGCGTAGTATAGTATCTTTTCTGCCTACTTCTGAACTAAATTGGTAGTAAAAAGTGATTAGACTTGGTGGCAGGCCCGTCATTTAAGGGGGTGTCATTTACCCTTCCTCAGCAACGGAAAATCAATGTATTTGTACGAGTTAGTTTTTGCTGTTGTTTTTTGGTTCAATTTACATTGCGTACACATGATTTGCTTCCCGTCTCTACTGTAAAAGTTCGAAATGACATGCCGGTTTGATGTTTAGTAAAATCTATAACTGCCTTTATAATTTGGAACCGCGCGGTACACATGTTGTACCATAAGTCTAGTTTAGAGGACGGGGTTGAAATTTTCACTCGAACCCCTTGGAGCCAGGGATTTTTTCAAGGCTTCATACGTCTGGTACCACAGTTTATACCTTCTCTTTTCAATGGGAAAAGAAATCTGGTTAAACTGTCGTACCAAAGACTCTATAGCTTCGCAAAAGACTGGACACTTCAGCTCAAATCAGTGCTTCCACTTTTCGACCATCGACCGTCAAAGATTTGAAACGGGAAAAGCCAACATTTAGGAGATCATTTGGCGAAACAATTTTAGTCAAAAGAGTTTTACCCACTGTTGGGGCGATACGTCGCCATACGATGGCTCACGGCGCTCGAAGAGGCCGAGGGTCTTTTCAGACGGGGGGACATTTTGGGGGTCGCGGGAGCATTTCAGCACGGGGAGGGGGAGTAATGTTTTCAGCGAAAGGCTGTTTATGGACAGGTTGTGTTGAAAAAATTAACAATGAAATGAAAAGGAGCGCGAGAGGAATAATAGAATAAGCCCCAGATGACAATTTTAATTTCTCTCAAATATATGTAAGAATTATGAAATCATGCTGTAAAATTGTGAATGAATTTAAATATTCAATCTATTTTTGAAAAGCAATCAAACTGTGGTGTTAACAAAAGGGGTCAGTAGAATCAGTTACAGGCGGCGCCCTCGCATGTTTATGAATCCTGTTTTTTTTTTTTTTTTGCTAGATTATTTCTCTCATTTTTTTATCTATTTATTTTTTATTCGTTTTTTAAAGCAAATTTTTTTATGTATTTTGATCGTTGTTGAAATTGTATTATTTTTAAGTTTTATTACGCGTTACTGGTCCTGACACGTCTTAGTAACTCGCAATCACAATTACCAGTGGATGTTTTTTATGCTATAGAGAGGTAGGGATGTAAACCGCAGCCTCTATCATTGGACCCTCAGAAAACTGAACTTTATGTCTTAGCTGTCAAAAAATGGAGACCTTCTGTCCGAGGATCTTATGTCCGCTGGACCTTATGTCCGACTCTCCTTCATTATTGGCTGCTGGTAAGAAAATGATTTTTTTAAAGAAATTCTGGAAAATACATGAAATGTTTAGGATTAAAAATGTGAAACTAGTAAACAAAAAGATGTAAATATTATATTATTTAAGAATATTTAATTTGAAAAGCTAAATTTAACTCCGACTTAATTGTTGAGCAGCTATTTTGAAGATGAGTAAAATTAATTAAGAGTAGTATCATTCATTTTTCATTAATACTCCTAAACTCTGCTCCAGTGGTTGGTAAAATGGAGTTGTGAGCCGCAAATGAATGTTTACACAAGCATTTTCATATTACAGAAGCGGGTGAGTAAGCAATTTTATTTGGATTTAACTAAAATCTGTGTACTAGTGACTTAAATAGTTTTGTCCAATATAAATTTCATATTATATGTTTCTTTCTGTATCCTGTTTTTTGGTTACCACGTCAGATCTTCCTCATTTCTTTATTAAATTCCGTGATTTACCCCTCATTTTAAAGCATATCGTGCGGCTATTGACGAAAAGTAAACATTTTTCCTTGCCCAAAAGAAAGAAAAAAATCAGTTTCTTTCTGGTGTTTTTTTTTTTCATAATTTTTATTATGCATCATTTCAATAAATAGGATCGGGAAACTAAGCGACTAGCACGGTTGATGGAGCGTCGTGCTTATGATAGGAACGGCGTTTAAGTTCGAATCCGGGGAACGGAAAACCTTTTATTGGGTTTTTTTTCTTCAGCACAATTCTGATCCATTTTTCCATTAATACGTGATATAATCTCATTACAAGATCCTGAGCTACAGATCTGTTGCTGTGAAAATCGGGAAACAAAACATTAATTTTAACTCAGTAAATCGTAATTTAAAATCTAACGCAATAATATTTCTCTAGCCTGTTTTCTGTTACCATGCGAGAACGCGTATTTATTTCTAAATGAAATTCTATGATTTGCCCTTCATTTATGATTATCGTGCTGGCAATTGGCGAAAAATAGGTCCACTGTCTATTTTTTTTCAATTTTTATTTATTTATTTTTTTTATTGCACATAATTACAAGGAATAGCATAGGAAAACTGATATGCAATGGCGCGGTTGGATAGATTTTTTTTTTTTTTTTTTGTTTCCACATAAAATTTCGTAAAACTACAAAAGTAATTTCTCATTCAGCAAAAAAAAAAAAAAAAACTTAATTTCACGCCTGTTCTTTTTCTTTTGGGGTGGGGTGGGGGGCTATTTTCCTAAAAATTACCAGAAAAATCGAATTTTTAATTACTGCTCTCAAGCTCGGAAGCTTCGCGCGGGTGAGCTAGCATTGAATTAATGCTTGACTTGATATTGGCCCATTTTACGACGCGGCAACAGAAGTTTAAAAAGCTCAATTACAAAAAAAAAAAAAAATAATAATAATAATACTAAGTCCCCTCCTTGTAACAGGAAAGCCACCATGCTCGAAAAATACTAGTTTTTCCTTCACATATTCTAAGCAGCTACGTCTTGGACTTAGGGCTCGACCATATGCGTAAAAGGATAGCTCTGTATTTTTATGAGTATATTATATTACGAGGTAAAAACTACACAAGTGTAGTTCCACGAAATACAATCATTTTGTCCAGCACGAGATGCCTTCACGCACGTCATACTTTTCATTAAAAATAATAATTTAAAAAGGTAATAAAAACAATTTGTCACTTAAGAAATCACCAACCTATTTTGTCATTACCTTTTTAAATTAAATATATAAACTTTCTCGCGCGAAACAGACTGGCTAGTTTTTCGTAAAAAGAGCTGCTCATATTTTTTGTTTTCAACTGTTAAAATTATTATTTCTCAATAAACCAGGCATGTTGGAACCTGCAATTTTTTTCGTCATTGTTGCATTAATAGAGCAAAAATATTTACTAATTCATACAGCATATTACAAGTAGTTGACTTTTCATGTCCCGTACGTGACAAATGCAAATGAATAAAAAAATCAACTGACAAAATTATTTAATAAACATATAACTGTATTAGGGGTATATTTTTATCAGATGTAAAGATTAAAAGAGGCTTTCTCCTGTTTCATTTAAATATTAAGTAGTTCTTTAACAAAATGTCGTTGAAATTATAGCGCCTGATTGTCCCGTATATGACCCTGGAATGGTTCAGAAACGTCTTCATGTAATGTTAAACAGTTCACAAGTACTAGTAAAAACATTAGTTTTATAGTAAAATTTTATGAATACTTTTCTTTTGATTTATTTATGAATTCAATTTCTTAAAACAACAAATAAAATTGATTAAGCAAAATGCGTGAGCTGATGCGTGATTTAAGCACCGATGCGTTAAAATACGCATCATTGCTTCGAATATTTATCTTCTTTCCTTTCAAAATTTCCTTCAATTTAAAGATGCCCAGTAGTATTATTTACCATTTACGTATATCTAAATACTTATTAGTTTTAAATTTCAACTAATATCTGCAAAAGTAAATAAATAAATAAATAATCGTACGAACTTATGCAATAATGATTTCACTTATAAATGCTAAGCTCCGTAGGGAACGAAAATGGATGTTGCAGCGGAAACTGGTAACTCTGCTACTAGAAAAAGTACTCAATTCATTAAAAAGACAATATATAAGTTGCAGGCACCCTTGGCCAGGCTAGGAATCTTGATGGTATTTTCCCGTAGCTGCCTTTCTACGAGCATACCGCCCCCTATCTCCCTCCGTTCTGTCTTGGCGGCAAAGTACGTTAAAGGGGGCAATTTGTGGTGAAAACCATCGAAATGTGATATCGCTGATGAGGGTCGCGACAGCAAATGAGTAAACAACCCATTAAGCTCTTTTATTGGATACCATAAATCTAAACTACTTACGAGGTGGGGCAGGATATCGTTCAACATAATGAGGTGTGTCGAATGAGCGTTGGAAATGAATAGGGATCCTTATCTTTGTGGAATTTTACTTTTTTACGCAATCATGTTACTGTAGAAAAATTTCGAACCTCAAATTTTAATGTTGTAACTTTACAAACAAAACTTTTAAAAAAGATGAGAAAAAATAACAAAAAATCCATTTAAGAAATAAATTCTTTGAGGCTAGCCGGAGATTAGGGAAAATATTTATAGCTTTCTAATAAACTCCTGGGCCAGATTAGGGCACTGGCACATGCAGCATGGGCCAAGCAAGGGCAACACAATTTGGGGGACACCATATTTGTAATTAAAGTGTTAAAATATTGCAGTGATTTTATATTGCACTACAGCAAGATGAAAATTAACTTGGGATGGACATACTATATATATTGTAACGAGTCCGTAGCACCTTCAACTTTCTTAAATGATCATTCCAATCTTGAGGAAATAACTATAAATTTATTTACAAGTATTTACACTATTTACAATAGGAGCAGTAAACAATTGCTAAACATCCAGCAATTAGGTAGCAAAACAGTACACTGTACTCTCAACAGTAACTCAGCACAACGTATCTCACGTGAACAGTAATTAAGAAATTACAAAAGCAAAACAAACATTCGCCCAAAGCGAATATAACGAGCGAGCTTCTCAAAAATCCAATCTGAGAAAAACTAACTGACTTGTGTTCAAGGCCAGCTTTTTATACACTCAAGGACATTTCTAGCAAAATCTGGAGTATTCTGTTTATTCATAACTTGAAATAATCCATTGAGAAAGTTCTCGCAATAAAAAGAAAAAAAAACCACGCCAACCACTCCGAGCGAAAAATGTCTTCATGCTTATCAAAGTTAGGGCAAGTGTAAAAACTACAAAGTGTTTCAGGGCCGGTATACAAGTGATAAAAGTGATATCTTCAGATACTTTTGCAACATGACGCCAGATAAAACCAAAATTAAGGAAAATGATGCAAGGCAGGAAAAACAACAACTATTTACAAGATTTGTAACATTGCCCCCTTCCCAAGGACTGCACGTCCCGGGCAGTACAATCCTCAGAAAGGAAGCAAGTGAAAACTTACAGATGCACACATTACATGATGACCAATTATAAACATGATAAACAATAACAATGAGAACATGAAAGAAAGGCAAAAGTTATTTACAAAATTTACAAACAAATTACCATGGTAGCTTTAGATTTACTTTACGAACTATGGCCATAGTATGGGGCTAGCCGATCATAATGGACAACCCTAGGTTTTGAATGTGATGACTTCTGGATCCTCACTACGACGTCGTTCAGACGGTGGAGGACTGTGTAGGGTCCATCCCAATGCGACTGCAATTTGGGTGATAGACCTTTACGTCGGATGGGATTCCATAGCCATACCTTGTCACCTTCTTGAAAGTCATGGCCAGTGGACCTTGTGTCGTATCGGGTCTTCATCTTCTCCGTCGCGATGTTGATTCGCTCCCGTGCGAAGTGATGAACGTCCTCCAACCGGGCCTGGAGATCCTGGACGTACTCCTCAGGCGATGAAGGCGCATCCGGAGGGAGACCGAAGACGAGATCACAAGGTAGCCGAAGCTCTCGGCCGAAGAGCATCTGTGATGGGGAATATCCGGTGGTCTCGTGGACAGCACTGCGGTAGGCCAGCAGGAACAGAGGAAGTTTCTTGTCCCAATCCTGTTGATTTTTGGAGACCATAAGCGAGAGATTATTAAGGATTGTCCTGTTGAATCTCTCCACCATGCCGTCCGATTGTGGGTGTAGTGGTGTCGTTCGAGTTTTCTCAATTTTGAGGATTTTACATAGGCCCTTAAATACAGCAGAGATGAAGCTTCTCCCCTGATCGGAATGGATCTGCAAGGGTGTCCCATATCTCGAGATCCAATGCTGGACTAGAGTCTCTGCTACAGTGGTAGCTTCTTGATCCGGAATGGAATATGCTTCGGGCCACTTGGTAAAATAGTCGATGGAAACGAGGATGTATTTGTTCCCATCAGTAGTTTTCGGTAGAGGACCAAGAATGTCGATCCCGATTCGTTCGAAAGGAGCTCCTACGTTGTAAAGATGTAGCTTCCCGCGGCTTCTTCTCTTCGGTCCTTTACGGGCGGCACAGGCGTCGCAAGAATGGCACCACTTCTCTACGTCATCCTTCGCCTTGCTCCAGAAGAAGCGCTCTCGAACCTTGTGGAGGGTTTTCAAGACACCAAAATGTCCTCCAGTCGGACTACTGTGCAATTCCTTTAGAACGTCAGGAATTCTTGATCTGGGAAGGAGTAACTGCCATTTAAATGCTTTGCCATCGTCAGATTCCCATTTCCGATACAGGACGCCATTCCGCAACTGGAGAGATTTCCATAGAGCCCAGTATCTTTTCGTTGTAGGACTGTAGATAGAAACGTCTTGCCAACTAGGTCGCCGACTGTCTTTTTCCATTAACTCTATGATAGGCTTTAGGTCTGGGTCTTCAAGTTGATCTTTTCTTACTTGGTCGTCACTCCATGGATCAGGATCTGAAGATGATGATCTAGCAGTAACTTGACAGGCAGTAGGAATTGTAGTCCTGTACTGTTTCTCTATTCGGGAGCAATAATGGCAGTTCTCGGAACAAGGTCTTCTTGATAATGCGTCAGCATTACCGTGTGACAAACCTTTTCGGTGCTTAATCTCGATGTCATATTCCTGGAGCCGCTGTATCCACCTGGCTACCTGTCCCTCTGGATTCTTGAAATTCAACAGCCAAGTTAAAGAGGCATGATCAGTCCGGAGCAGGAATTTACGGCCGTAGAGGTAATGATGGAAATGTTCTACAGCTTTAACTATGGCGAGCAATTCCTTTCTCGTGACACAATAATTTCGCTCCGACTTGGATAAGCATTTGCTCCAGTAGGCGATGACATGTTCGTTACCGTCTATTTCTTGAGATAAAACAGCCCCAACGCTCTCGTGGCTCGCATCAGTGTCAAGTATGAAGGATTTTCCAGGCTGAGGATAAGAGAGAATAGGCGTTGATGTTAAAGCCTCCTTCAGTTGTAGAAATGCATCCTCGCATTCTTTGGACCATTCAAATTTTTGTTTGCTTTCCGTCAGCTTATGCAAAAGTCGTGCAATGTTGGAAAAACCCTTCACAAACTTCCTGTAGTACGTGCAGAGCCCCAGGAAACTTCGCAGCTGATGGACATTTTCGGGGCGGCTCCAATTCTTGACTGCGGATACCTTATCTGGATCTGTTCGTACGCCCTCGGAGGAGATAATGTGACCAAGGTAGTTCACCTCACGGCGGAACAAATTACATTTGGACGGGCTCAACTTCAGGTTGGCTTCCTTAAGCTTTTGCAGCACCTTCCTAAGATTAGTCAAATGTTCCTCAAAACTGCGTCCTATGATGATGATGTCGTCCAAGTAGACAAGACAGGATTCATAAGAGAGTCCTCGTAGCACTGATTCCATAAGACGCTCGAAAGTGGCTGGTGCATTGCAGAGGCCGAAGGGCATCACTTTAAACTGCCACAAGCCTTGTCCGGTTGTAAACGCCGTCTTCTCTCGGTCGTCGGGGTGTATCTCCACCTGCCAGTAGCCGCTCTTTAAATCCAGGGTCGAAAACCACTGGTGTCCGGAAAGGGTGTCCAGAGTGTCATCGATCCGTGGAAGAGGGTAACTGTCCTTCTTGGTGATGTCATTCAGGCGTCGGTAATCAACACAAAATCTGGTGGAGCCGTCTTTCTTTCGGACCAAGACGATAGGGGATGCCCAAGGACTGGATGAGGGTTCGATGACGTCATTCTCCTGCATCTCTTTTACGAGGATCTCAACCTCTTCCTTCTTGGCGAACGGTAGTCGTCTTGGATGCTGCTTGATAGGGGGATGATCTCCAGTGTCAATCCTATGCTGCGTTAAATTCGTGCGACCCACATCCTCGGATGTAGATGAAAACACCTGCTTGAAGTTGTCCACCAATTTTTCCGCAGCGTATCTTTGATCCGTCGATAATGGTGCACTCCCAATTAATTTCGAAGTCAAGGACTCGGAAGACACAGTCTCGGAGGAATCAATTCTTCTGATAATGCAGTTTACGGGAGTACAAGTTGCCAACACTTCTCCTTTCTTAATATTCCTCGGTCTTTCACTTACGTTGGCGACTCTCACAGGAACTGCATTCCTTGAAAGGTCCACAAGCGTAGATGCCACTAGTACTCCTTTTGGGCTATTATTCTGGTTAAGATATTCAATGAGGCCGAATTTAAAGCTGTTGTTTTCTTTGATGGAGCCAGGTATTAGTACTTCTGATCTAGAGGGAATCAATAAATCAGTTTGGGCTATTATTTGATGAGCGGATTTTAAGTTATTTTCGGTGTTGAAAATTGCTATGTCTTCCCTCATCGAGTGCAGCTCATTATTTTTAAAGTCGATAGAAAAATCGAATTTCCTCAAAAAGTCCAGTCCGAGAATGAAGGGATCTGTAATGTCAGCGACGAATGCCGTGTGATGGTAAGTGGCGCTCCCGAACATTATTTCTAAGTTCACTTTTCCTTCAATCTCGATTTTGTCACCTGTCACAGTTTGGAGAGTAACGCAGGGCGGCATCCATAAGATCTTGAGTCCAAATTGACGAGCCACATCAGTCTTAATGATGGTAACGTTGGCTCCTGTGTCCACAATCATTTCGCAGGGAAACCCATTCACATATGCGTAAATGAAGAGTCCGTTGCAGCCGCCACTTCTTGAGGAAATCTGGAAAACTTTGTGATGGGGCTCATTCCAATTTGGCGACCTCCGCCCCGCGAGATTGCCATTGCTTAGTTTTCCTGAGCTGGAGAGGGAGAGGTGCTCTTCCCTCCTGTTTCTTGGCGGGCTTCGCAGTTCCTTCGTACGTGGCCCTCACCGCCACATTTCCAGCGCTTCAGCGGTTGTCTACTTTGTTCCTTGCGAGCCGTAATCTTCTTCAGGGTCCCCGAGATCTCCTTGATTTGTCGCTCAATTTCCGAGAAGCGAGTTGAGTTCGAATCCTGGGCGCTCACTTCCACGCCCCTGATTGAATGGCGATCCTTGCGGGATGTTTGCTGTGCAGCCTCGAACTTCATTGCGTAGACCAAACCGGATTTAAGATCTTTAATGTCCGCCATCCGGAGAGCCGTCTGAATTTCTGGATTTCGCACTCCGTCTATGAAGTAGTTCAGGGCCAGGTTATCGCGAACACCCGAAGGACAGTCCGAGAAGGCGAGATGGGAAAGCCTCTCAACGTCTGCTGCAAAAACTTGCAAAGTCTCTCCAGCCCTCTGGAGTCGGGATTTGAGCTGAAGTTGGCTGAATTCTTTTTGGCAAGATTCGCCAAAGCGAAGCTCCAAGGCCGATGATAAGGCTTCGAAGTCATGGTGCTTGTCCTCTGGGAAGGTCTGTAGTATATCAGCTGCATCCCCTCTCAGCGAGGCTGCAAGTTGACAGGCTTTCGTGGAAGAGTCCCAGGAGTTTGCTTCTGCAACGATGAGGAACTGCTTCTTGTAAATATTCCACGAGGTCTTCCCGTCAAACGTGGCCAGTTTGATGGATGGACGAGAAGTTCCAGCTGCAGCTACACAGTCACTTGAGTTGTTGGAGGATGCTGATAACTTCGATTCAAGTTCTTTAATTTTCTTTTCAACATTGTTTTCTACTGTGGTGATTCGATCATCAACGCTGTCTGAGTTATTGCAGGATCCTGATAACTTTGATTCAAGTTCTTTAATTTTCTTTTCCACATGGTTTTCTACTGTAGTGATTCGATCCTCAACGCTGTCAACTTTTTCTTCAAGAGCCTCCATTTTATTTTCCATATTGGCAAATTTACTTTCCACCAAACTTTTCATTGACGTTAGATCGCTCTTAATTTCTTCTTGACTTGAAGTTATGCTAGCGGTTAACTCATTCTTAATTTCTTCTTGACTTGAAGTTATGCTAGCGGTTAAATCATTCTTAATTTCTTCTTGACTTGAAGTTATGCTAGCGGTTAAATCATGCTTAATTTCTTCTTGACTTGAAGTTATGCTAGCGGTTAGATCATTTTTTAATTGTTCTTGATTAGTAGCCAGCTCATTCTTTAATTGTTCTTGATTAGTAGCCATAGTCGCCATATCATTTTTAACAGCGTTGATCGCATCCAGGAGTTTCTTCAGTTGTTCATCCATTGCTCGAGTAATTACCATAAAATTCCGAAGTCAAAAAGTCCACAGGAAGAAAAGTCCAAGTTCACAGATAATTCCAAGAAAGTCCTTGAAGATGCCCCACGTTGGGCGCCAAAATTGTAACGAGTCCGTAGCACCTTCAACTTTCTTAAATGATCATTCCAATCTTGAGGAAATAACTATAAATTTATTTACAAGTATTTACACTATTTACAATAGGAGCAGTAAACAATTGCTAAACATCCAGCAATTAGGTAGCAAAACAGTACACTGTACTCTCAACAATAACTCAGCACAACGTATCTCACGTGAACAGTAATTAAGAAATTACAGAAGCAAAACAAACATTCGCCCAAAGCGAATATAACGAGCGAGTTTCTCAAAAATCCAATCTGAGAAAAACTAACTGACTTGTGTTCAAGGCCAGCTTTTTATACACTCAAGGACATTTCTAGCAAAATCTGGAGTATTCTGTTTATTCATAACTTGAAATAATCCATTGAGAAAGTTCTCGCAATAAAAAGAAAAAAAAAAAAACCACGCCAACCACTCCGAGCGAAAAATGTCTTCATGCTTATCAAAGTTAGGGCAAGTGTAAAAACTACAAAGTGTTTCAGGGCCGGTATACAAGTGATAAAAGTGATATCTTCAGATACTTTTGCAACATGACGCCAGATGAAACCAAAATTAAGGAAAATGATGCAAGGCAGGAAAAACAACAACTATTTACAAGATTTGTAACAATATTAACGAGTAATTCTGGATACGCGGCCATCTGAGATTTCGAATATTTCAGCAATGGCGGACGTTCGAAATTGCGGCCTCTGAATACATATTATGTACTTCTTTGTTTCGTTATTCACAATGTTCATAGTGTACGTTGCGAAAAAAATCACGGGATTTCATACCCTTCTCTTTAAAAGATTTATTGCGTTCCCTTTTTCAGCGAATTTTAACTTTAACCTATAGGGGCGCTTCATAGTTCTTTTTTATCGCCCAAAAATGCGCAGTAGATATATGACCAAAACTGATGGAATCGTGCCTTTAATAGTAGTTGCTTACAAATTTGAGTACAGATGTCAAATATATAAGGTGGTAATTCTGGATATTCGGCTATTTAAGTTCTAGCATTCTAGATTATTACATTACATTACACTCCAGATTCCCATATTTCAGTAATGGCGGACATTCAAAATGGCTGCTCTTGAATGTATCTGAGAAACTCCATTGTTTTTAACCCCCGACGCAACAAGGAAGGTGGTTATAAGTTTGGCGTGTCTGACGAGCTGTGTATCTGTCGATCTCTGTATCTGTATGTAGCACTCTAGCGCTTAAACTGAGGGACCGATTTTGAAAAAAAAAAAAAAAAAAAAAAAAAAAAGGTATTGAGAGAAATTAATTAAAAACTTTTAAACTATTTCTTGCGATTTTTGAAATGAAAACATACTTGAAAATTTAGAAGAATAGTACCAAAAGAAGGAGAAAAAAAGCCTGCTGATGATAGAATGTGTTTGGAACTTCCATATCATACAGAACTCGAAATATAAAGTTTTTTTAACAAATGTGGCTCAGCCTTAAATTAACACGATTGAAAACCGATGTCATTGTTTGACGGCAAGGAAAGAAAACTAAATCCTTTAAAATGTTTATTTGTTGTCAGTTTCTATTTATTAACAATTAAATATACTTGTAATTGATATGAGTATAGGAATTTTAAAATGGGTTCCAATCTTCCCTCTTTTTTTTCTCTGCTTTTACGACTATAAAATTTTACTGGCTTTGATTGCTTTACATTTTAGTCGAACTTTTATCCTTTCATTGTATTTTTAATCGTCAATTTCTTTCGGAAAGGATGCTGCAAGTGATCATTTTCTGTGATCACTTTAAAAGACTTGAGATGGAATGGATTTGTTTTTGGTTATTGAAGTTCTGACTGATAGTTGCCGTCACTATATTAGGATTTTCTCACTGCTTCAAAGAATATACTTGGAATGTAGGTAAGATTATGTGTGTATATTTTAATTAACGAAACAAAATGATTCTTTTAATTTTGGAGACGGATGGAAAATGTACATGCGCTCACATGGCTTCTGTTTTTTTTTTTTTTTGAAACTTTATTGCACGAGCACAGACGTGATGGTACAGCTATAGTTAAAGAATAAAGCAACAAGAAGTTACCTTTGTACTACAACAATAATTTTAAAATACAAGTTTGAAGCACTAAAAGAACAATAAAAAAATGTATTTACTTGTTCCGGGATGACAAGAAAACATCTTAAAAAAAGGAAAAAAAATGTGAGATGAGTAGGCTTGGTGGTGATAAATGTTATAATTAAAATATTAGGACAAAAAAAGGGGTGGGGCGAAAAATAAATGTGGAAGTAATATTTAAACAACTTTTATCAACTGAATTTTGTATCCAGAAACAAAGCACACACATCTTTTGCATTCAAAATGAGTCCCTTATAAACCTCCAAAACACGTTTATGTAATGTTTTATTCGATTTCCGTTTGCAACGTTTTTTTGTTATTTATTTATTATTTTTTTCTTATTACTTTAAGGAACAGTTGCACACTTCTGTACAAAACTCAAATCACATTTATAATTCAAGTTTTGTACAGGAAGAAAAAAAATCAACTCAAGTTCATAGCTTTATCCTGCAGTAAAAATTTTGTTGTCTTTAACAATATTTGATTTTTACAACTACGCGGTATTGATCGAGTACCTGATCGAAACAGCCAAATACGGAGTATTTCCCGAGTACTCGGTACGACACAAATAAAGTTATAAACTTGTACTGAAAAAACTACTTACGTAGGATTATTAATCAGTACAGGCGTTTACTGTTTTGGTGCGTAACGGTTATTCCCGTTTTAATGTGATGGAGTAAAATGGTGGGAAAGTCTTTTTTTTTTCCGCTGTCCGTTCACTTGTTGAAGAGTGGATCACTTTCTCGTTTGTCTTATCTCCCCTTTAGTCGCAATGCCTGGACCATAAAATCTCTCGGACGAAGTGTGGGGAGAGAGCTGCGGTCACACACTTGACGATTCGAAATTGGGTGGTAATTAGTATACCCCCACCCACCCCGCTGCTTGCTCAACCTACGTTCTCTTTTTCTTGGAATTCTGAGGAAAAAGCTTGGCAACCCTGACGCCAATTCCAAGAAACTAGAATTTTATCTTGGCGTTCAATTTAACCTGCTCAGCTGTGAATGAGAGTTTTTTGCAATACCATCTTTGACTGTCCTTTGCAGTTGTTTTCATCGCTGTACTTCAAAACTGGTTGCGAAATGTCCAATCTTTCCCTTTAGAGTATCTTTGGTCGTACTACCTGGGTCGAAAGAAAAAGTTCTATTATAAACACAAACAGCCCGGATCCAAAAGGTTAAAAAAAGGCTCGATTTTTTTTTACGAAGAAAAAAAGCCACAAGTATTTTGTGGTGCTGCCATCTATTGTTTAACACATGAGCTGATAGCTTATTTTAAAAAAAAGCAAAAATATTTCCTCAAATATCCTTCCGGAATACCGGAATGGAGATCAGTGGCACCCCGAACCAAAATTTTTTGGGAGGGGGAAAATTATCAATTTGCTGAATGAAGTTCCAATTTTACTGAGTGATCAAGCATGCACATGCACACATGTCGTACATGTATAACATTTAGTGTGAAAAACATTAGGCATCTTTTAAAAACACTCTAAAAAGAACAGAAAATCGCAATGTTGTCTCCAAATCGCCGAATCGTCAACAAAATGTGCAGAATACGGAAACTATTGGGAAGTCAGTGACCTCCCGTGACCCACCATCGGGGCGCTCCTAATGGAGATCACGAGCCAGATAACTTTTAACTTTCGCTGCATGATTTTTTATATTTTCATGAAAAAAATCATATGTTACCTTTTAAATAGTACTGAGTTCAGGAAAAATGAAGAAAAAAAATTAATCTTAAAAATGTGTGCCAAAAATGATGTTTTAACTGTTTGTTTCACGTATGGCGCAAAGCACTTAGTATAAGCTTATACCGATAAGTGTAATAATCTACAATGTGTTTTGTGCCATAAATGGAACAAACAATTTTTACCACTTAGCACAGCATTTTTATGTTTTATCTAAACATTTTTAGAACAAAGGAAATAATGATTAAGCACACTTCTTACTGTAACGCAGACATTCTATTTTTCAAAAGCAAGAACTGTAATACCTAGACTAGTGCAACTAACTAGTGCATAAAAATCACACTAAGCTGTTATAGCAATGTTCCAGAAGGGGCACAAAGCTCAGTTTAACTGCATTTCAAAATCATAGGAATATATGAGGGTTTATTTCGTTTGTGCCAGATTAGGCACACCATGCAGTGAAGGGTTAATTGGAAGGAGAAATACTATTTGCGACAGAAGTGCTATTTAGTACTAAAAATGTTTTTAAACCCTTTAAGAGTCTTTCATTTTAGAAACTCCTGAATACATTTTTTTTTCTCTCCAAGTAATTAAATTCGCTATTTTGATATCAACTTGAGCTAAATAACTAAGTTAATAATTTCATGGGGTTTTTTTTCTCCAAAATTCTTCACCATAAATGCACCCAGTGATGTATCTAAAAGCAGAATTTTACGTCACGGTAGCTAAATGGGTTTTACAGAAATAAAGAGATGTGGCGCAAAGTGAAATAGTTAAGATAACTGACCTATTTCGAAAGGAACGCATCGAAAATTCGTTCTGAAAATTATCGTACATAAATATTGAATAATGATTGTTAATGACAATTTACGTTGAAATATTATTTTTCGCTTTTGGCAGTTATTTTGCACCTTTAAAAAAAGGCGGAAAATTTTTACCTCAAAAAACCATAGGGCAAAGTGAAAAATACATAATATTTGTGATGAAACATTTTCCATTTGATAATTTAAAGTAGTTTTCATCAAACGAATGCATAAATAAACTGACAAATGAATTATTAATGAGAAAATAAACAAATAATAAATAAATAAATAAATGAATTAATTAATATATGAGAAAAATAAATGAGTGTATAAAACCAACGCTTCCTAAATACTAAATGCCGAGTACATTTGCTTTGCTACCGTCGATATTGGTTCCACTTTAAGCGCCACCTCGCGGCTTCACCAATTAAAAATTTGATTTTTTTCATTGGTTGGTTTTTAAATTTAAACTTAGAAATGAACAAATATTAATTTCTTTCTGCGAAGAACTCCGGTAGATGGCAGTGTATCGTGAGCCAAGACCGAAATTTTGCAGCTATTGGCGATGGATCCAAACAATGTTCGAAAGAAATTTTTTGATTGGTTGATTTTTAAATTTAAATTTTGAAATGAACCACTCGTTAATTTCTCTTTCTCGAAGAACTCCGGTAGATGGCAGTGTATCGTGAACCAAGGACGAAATTTTGCTCAGTGCTAAATTGCAGGCATTTACTATTTAGGAATCGTTAATAAAACACAAGATGAATAATAAAATAAGTGAGCGAATGAATAAATAATTGAATTTATAAGTAAAAAAGTGCGCGAATCGATTAATAAATGAAGAAATACGTATGTGATTTCTGATTTGGTAAATGCATGCATCCAGTAAACGAAATTATCTATTTCACTTTGCCTCATCCACTTAGCCAAGCCTGCACTTGACAAACTATATTGAAATTTAAGCTAAAAACATGCGCAATATAAATTAAATAAGGACTGTACTGTACATTGATAGATCTCAATTGATATTTAAAATGATTTTTACAAAAACATTTTTTAATGACAAGAAATATTTTTGAGAAACCATTACAATAAGTGTATTAAATTTGAAAAGGATTTGAATATTTTTTTCGTTGATCTTTAGATCAATCTACTTGTTGACAGGAATAGACTGTACTTCTAGGGACTTTGTTATAATATTGCTAGATAGGTGGCGCTGCACACTGAAAATTTTTTGCCATTTCACTTTGCTCCGCTATTTCACTTTGACTCACATTCCCCTGCTGTATAAAATTGCGGATTATACTAAATATACGACGCGACGAAATCTACCTATTCTGTCACATGTTAGGGTAGAGCTTAATTTTTGATTTATTAAAATAAGAGCTTTTCACCATCTAATTTGGTGTCCTTTAATTAAAATAAAATTTAAAAAAAAACAGGAAAAGTTTCAGCACAATCTAACTTTACACTTTTATAGGTAACTCAATGATGGAAAAATTAGAAATACATGTGACTGATCGAGTGAACATCAATTTAATGAAATTCTTATTAAAAAAAACTTATTACTTGCCATAAACAATGGGAAAAAAAAGAAATTTGCAACTAAAGCTTTTTTAATAAATTTAACACACCAGTTTCTAGTCAACTAAATGACGGTGCCGTTGAAAACGTGAAGCAGCGCACCCCAAATTGCCAGGCTAGCTGGAACAACATTAAAATAATTAATTTTCTTTAAAAAATAACCATGTTTCTTCACTTTCTTCTTTAATGTTTCGCCTTTATTGCTCACGGAAGACATTTTTTCCTCAACAACTGGAGTTTAGAGAGGGACAATTATCTATTACAGATGGTTTTGAAGTTCCAGTTTGGGATTAGGTATGATACAATTTTTGTTTTCTCTTTACCACTGTAGTTTTGTTACAGTTGTTGCGAAACCGTAGTAATATGTCCCTTTTCTACAGAAACATGTTTATTCTTGCTCTCATTAGAACTTATCTCCCCAAAAACAACAGTGTTGTAAAAAAATCCCCCGTCAAGAAAACCTTAAATACTCAGCCTTAAAAAGTTATGATATCGAGTTTTCCCGTCAAGTTTGTGCCAAACTACAACTAACCTGTATGTATAGTTCTTTTAAATTGTTTTCAGTCCTGCCAGGCGGGAAGTTTTTACTCATTAAGCAACCACCTCACCAGACAAAGCTTCCCGCCTGGCAAAACTGAAAACAATTTAAAAGAACTATACATACAGGTTAGCTGTAGTTTGGCACAAACTTGGTGGGAAAACTCGATATCATAACTTTTTAAGGCTGAGTATTTAAGGTTTTCTTGGCGGGGGATTTTTTTACAACACTGTTGTTTTTGGGGAGATATCACATGTTTTTGCATTAATATTATTTCTTTGCCTGTTTTTTTTTTCTCTTCAAAATTTACTTTGCATGTTTTTTTTCCCTTCAACATTTTTCTTGGCGGTCCGACATCTGTGGTTTTCTTGGCAGCATGCATTTGGTGCAAAAGTTCAAGGATCTTCTTCAGTCTAGGATAAATTTGAAATCAATCACAATGTACCACCCGAACCGACGCAAAACAAAGCTAGTTGCTAACAATACTACGATTAAATTAAAAGTTTAAAAAAAAAACCCAACCCTTACTGCCGATCTCATATTAAAATGAACTAAATTGAAGATCCCTTTTAAAAGCCTTATGCAATAAAATCAATTACAAATATTTTATTTGTTAACAAATAGAAACTGGCAACAGATGAAATTATAAATCATTGAGTTTTCTTTCCTCGTGGCCCAACAATGAAAACATAAATGCTCAGATGTTGAACAGAGCTAGTAGATAGAAATCGGACCAATTTTAAGCATTAATAACTCCGGGGTGCGATGACCCCGGGGGTAAATTTTGGGAAAATGTCCTCAATGTCTCATCGAGAATATTCATACCAAAAATCAACACTAAAGACCCCCGGGGAGAAAAGATACGGAAAATAAAAACGAGGGGGAGGTGGTGGGGGGTCGAAAAACCCCCTATGCCGAGCTTTGGGACAAAATAAATGTGGGTGCAAAAGCAGAGCTCAATCCGAGTTACCGTTTAGTCTGGACCCCTGTCAAACAATTTTTAAAAAGTGCGAAAAATAGCGATTTTATAACATATATCACCCCTCCCCCTGAGGGTCCTGGATGTTTTGCTTTAGTATGTGCCGTCAGGGGCCGCTAGAGATTTAGTATACCAAAAATGAACTCTAAGGATCTTTATGGGGCTGAGATACAGAGGGGTGAAAACCCCGGTTTGGTTACTCGCGTAAACAGTCCTTAGTCGCTCTTTTACATATTTCTTGGCGACGGAAATTTCTTGGCGGCTTGTATTTAGTTTTCTTGGCGGGGCGGGACGCTCCCCGTCCCGTGATCCTTAGTCGCTCTTTTACATTTTTTTTTTGGCGACGGAAATTTCTTGGCGGCTTGTATTTAGTTTTCTTGGCGGAGCGGGACGCTCCCGCGTCCCGTGATGTTGCGTTTTAGATCTTTAAATAGGCTTGTTCACTTATGCGTCTCTTTCAGTTATGCGCCTTTTTCTGTTGGTCCCTAGGGCCGGCGCATAAGTGAGAGTTCACTGTATATATATATATATTATATATATATATATATATATATATATATTATATATATATATATATATATATATATTATATATATATATATATATATATATATATATATATATATATATTTATTTTGATCGATATCTTAACCATTTCAAAAACAATAACAATTCTAACGTGTTGCCAAAACTCGTTTGCCAAATACCATGAAAATTTAATTTATGCTGGATTTGACTAAATATGAGACTTATTGTTATAACGTGGTTGTTATGAAACAGTAACAATGATATTTATCATAAAGAAAATGGCGAAAGAAAGGTTTTCACATTTTTAATGAAGCCACAAAAAACGGGGTTTTTGCGAAAAATCACGTTTTTACAGATAAAACGCCGAAGTAGATGAACTCAACAACCAAAACTTTATCTAAATACAAAATTTTATCAAAATCGTTAGAGCCATTTTTGAGATCCGAAATATATATATATATATATATATATATATATATATATATATATATATATTATGTTCCAAATTTTGGTTATTAGTGATTATTTTGATACTTTTTTCATCGTTGTACGTCCAATACTTTAGGATTTACAGCGTTTCTAAAACGAACGAAACTTTCATAATAACTGTATTTTATCGGATACGCTATTTGATAACAATATTCTTCTTCTAGCACGCTCTAACTGTCAGTTTTAAAAGGAATAATTTGAACTGTAAACAGACCATATATCAATGCTCATCTATGAGGAACGGATTTGAACGCTACATTTTTGGTAAGTCAAACACATTTACTTCAATTAAACAACAGGTTGCCTGTTACAACCCATACAGCCGGAAAGTTTTTTGAATGGGGTTAACATCATATCGCGTGATTGCAACTTCTGTGTTTGCTCTTCGATCTGCATAGGGCTTTGAATTTCAAACGGCAGAAATTGTTCTGTTTGACACATTTTATGCTGTGTCAACTGTTGTTGTGTTAGCGCAAATATTTTTATAAGCTTTGTCTGAATTCTCTTTATTTTTAGATCTTTCCGAATCCTCGATTTTGATTGGGCGCATTCCTAAGCTTTGATTGATTATGCATTTTGCGCGAGGTATCTGGGCAACCAATCCTTTTTTGAGAGAATCAGTAGAATATTTTGCTTGTTCTCCACCCTAAACTTCGAAATAACTGATTTACTCATTCTATTTTCAATAAAATCAAGACAAACGGCAGTGTGTCAGCCAAGTTCGCGCTGCACAACTGCTGGTGTATCTTTACACGAACCATTTTGGTCTATTTTCGACCCCTCCGTTTCTCAAGAACTACCCTAATAGCACAATGTGTCACGGATAAGTCACAGTGACGTCACTGCGAGTCACAAGCGTCACAGTCACACCGTGACTCAATTGTGACGACGCACAAAAGTCACATTGTGACTCGTTTGCGACATTTGCGTGTGACTTCACTACAACGTCGCTGTGACAGCTGAATTGTGACCGGTCACAATGTAATGTTGTGGAGACGTCACATTGTGACCTTAATGTGAATTTTCATTAAAATATTTTTTTACCGATTGAAGACCGAATTAATAATACCAAATTAATAATTTTACGTTACAAAATCAGTCAAAAAAATTTTTAAGAGCCTCAATCACTTTCTAACAGACAGCAGTAACAAAAGCGACCAAGTGACAACCACTTGCGAATGTCAATCCGTGATGACGTCAAAATTGCAGTGACGGCCCTTACAACGTCAATGCAATTTTGGACAATTTGTGACTATTCCGTGACAACATGACACAGTCACGGAAACCGTTGTCGTGTAATTGTGTATTTGATGCGACGTTTTGATAGTGATGCGATCAGTTTGTATCGGTTATGCGGCTTCTCATCATTGTCACTATCAAATTTCTTTACTTACTTGTGACCTTTAAATGAAATCGTTGTAAAGCCCTGTAGTGATTTACAGCAGATGCGAAAACGGGGTATGATTATGAATAGTACAGTGACAAAAATAAGACGCTTTTGTGACTCGGGTACGTCACAAGTAAAGTCCCAAAGAGGTGTCTGCAACTTACGAATGAAAATTCGCGGCGACATCACAAGTGCGATGTTGCAGTGACGACGCCTGGTAGCACGAAGGCAGTCGATGTCACTTAGTGCTGGTTTTGCACCTTATTTGTGACTTAAATGAAATTCTTCAAAGCATTATTGT
>JAXGGA010011023.1:0-44252 GCA_038373865.1 Uloborus plumipes
AGTACCGATTAATCTGCCATAATCGGCAACTTTGCCGATTATTAATAATCGGCAAAATCGGGCCGATTAATCGGCCGGAAAAATATTTTTAAATATAATTTTTTAAAGTAAACCTTTACTAAGAAATTATGACGAATAATTTTATTAACAGTAATAATAATCCTCACCGTTGATGTGAAGTTTTTAATACATTAATTCTTCTATTTTGAATAAAAATACACATAGTTAATGTAGCAACATTTTTCATGCGTCGCTACTTTTCTCCTTGCTTTTAGATAATCTTCAATTTTCACAAAGAATAAAAGTCTTGAATTATATAGCTACTAATAATTGAAAAATTGAAACTGAAAGAACTTCAAAATTGGATTGCTCACCACACAGACTCCCCTCCTCTTTTTTTTTTTTTTTTAATTTTCATGTCTAGTTTACATAATTAGCAATGTGTTAATGCAATATTATTGACAAGAATATGAAAATTAGTTCAGAGAAATTTGATAAAATTTTGAAATTATTTTGGGAAAGTTAGGAAAATGGAAGAAAAAAATTCGGAACTATTTCAAAAGTTAGAGTTGTAAAAAAAAATCGAAGAAAAAACTGTAATGGTGAAATTGGTAGTACTGAAAACAACCATTTTAATCATTAATCGGCTTGACCGATTAATCGGCCGATTAGCAACTGCCGCTTAATCGGTAATCGGTAATCGGCCAATTTGCTTATCGGTGCATCCCTAGTTTCGAACTAAAAGTTTTTTTTTTGGGGGGGGGGGGAGACAAAAGAAAAGAGCGATATATCCGAATGAGTGATATAACGAGGGGCTACTGTATATATAAGTAAGTATAAGCGTATAGGTATAAGCCTATAACGTATAAGCGAGGAACCGAAAAAATAAAGAACGGAGAATTAAGAAACGAAAAAATGAGGAACGTAAAAATGACGAACGGAGCTTTTTCAAAAACACGGAAATACACTGGCGGAAAAAAAATCCCAACACCAAGAAAGACTTGCGCTAATAGATAAACGAAATTTGGTGGGCGTGTTTATACAACTGAAAGATGACATCGATTGAAATTTCACGCTCCGCGCATAAGTGTGGCGCAGCTGGCGTCACTCAGAACATGCAAATAAGGCTTGTTTTAAAAGCGTGTTGCAAAGCCCGTGAGTATTATTTTTCCGTGAAATTTAACGCATTGCGTTCATGTTAGCCAGGAACGTCTTTAAGAAGACGAAGAAGCCATTATCAACAGCTCACCGAGTATGAACGAGGTCGTACAATTTGGTTACGAAAAGGTGGATTTTCATTTCGCAATATTGCAGACAGACTTGGTGGGAATGTTTCCACCGTGGCATGATTATTAGTAGCTATGGTCAAGGGATGGTACTACCTTAAGAAGATCGAGTTCCGAGCTGCCACGTGGCACGACTGAGAAGGAAGATAGCTGAATCCAGCGTACGGCTGCAGCGCATCGTACTGCATCTGCGGCTGACATTCGAGCTGCAGTTGGTACCGTCGTGACCCAAAGAACGGTAAGATATCGCTTACTTCAAGGACAGCTCCGAGCCAGGCAGCCTGTAGCCGGTATTCCATTGACTGCAAACCATTGCCGTTTCCGACGGCAGTGGTGCCGAGACAGATGTCACTGGAGGTCAGAGTGGAGATCTGTTGTAATTTTTGATGAAAACAGATTCTGCCTTGGTGCCAGTGATAGTCGTATGTTGGTCAAAAGGAGGCCAGGGGACCGCCTGCATCCAAGGGCGGATCCAGAAACTTTTCAAGGGGGGGGGGGAGATTGATTTTTTTTACCTTCATATATATATATATATATATATATATATATATATATGTATGTATCCCCCTCAAAAAATGGCACATATACCCCCCCCCCCCAAAAAAAAAGCATAAAAACACAAACATACGTATGTGTGCTTGTTGATGGGTCTTTTTCTTTTTGCTGATCCCTCCCACCTATGTTTTTTTTTTCTTCCAATGCTATTGCTTTCTGTGTTTTTTTAAAAAATTTTTAGAAGAATGACCTTTGTAGGGGATGCATTTAACTCTTTTAAATGAAGGAGGGTAGAATATCCCTAATTTTAGTCGGTCGGGGGGGGGGGGGGTTCTCCCCCGGGAAATTTAAAAAAAAAAAATAGATACAAAATTCTGCATTACGAGGCCTTATATGGGTATTGAGAGTGCAGAAATATGATAGTAAAGTAATCAAACAAAACCTTTTAAATGTTATGCCTTTTGCAAATTAAGATCACTTAAAATATTTTAAAAACTATGGACCGACAAATCCTTGACATTAATCTGCATAGATAATGAACGAGGGAAGAGAAAAAAAATAAACACATCATCACTTGCTTACATCGGTTTTCAGCATAATTACTGTAGTTTATATTAGTAGTATTACAATTGTATTAGCATACATTCAGGGGTGCCCGGGATTAAAGTCATTGCGACATCCTTTTTTGGCAAATTTTGGCTGATTAGTAAACAAATTTCTACACAGTAGTAAAGTATTTCATTAGAAAATCTTGTCCTAGTATGCAGGTGACTGGGAATTTCAATCAGCAAATTCAGAAATTTTCCTCTTTTGAATAGTTCAAGATTGGGAAGCCGCTGCATGCATTACACTAAACGGAACTTATCTTTAGTCTTTTCTATGTTTGAAGGCGATTCAATGGATATTAACGGTGATCCAGTTGATAAAAATGGCTCAGGTCCAAATGATATAGGGTGAGTTCTGATAAGTGCGTACCCTTTTTTTCAAAGTTCATGTTCTCAAGGATGCTGCTCTGTTGAAAAATCTTGTACACTCAAAACTTTTTTTTAGTTTTCTTTCCAGATCCTTTACTAAGATTTTCAAGCATGTAATATGTCAAATAAACCATAAGTATAGATTTTGTGACCTGGTTTATGACACCTATTCTAAGGTACGCACTTTCCCTACCTAGCGGGGTAAGTGCGTCCACCTTAAATTATGTGAATATGAGCAGGAAAAAACTTCTGGCACATATTAAACATGTTAGGTAGTTGCCTTGGGATAATACATAATACTAGAGATCAGCACTTGCTTGCATGGATGAAACGCAATCAGTGATATCCCACGTGTCTTGCGAACAACTGTGATTTGAAGATTGAGAGAGTTGCGTCTGTGATTCTTCCTCTGTCCTTTTAATAAGACCAAGTGAGCAAATGTATGTTGTTTTCATTTAGTAAACATCACTTATAGTCTACATAGTTTATTTTGGTTCAATACATTAATCAGTCTGTGTTTAAGCCAGGGTTCGCACTTACCCCTTCTTAAATGTAAGATGAGACATGCCAATAGCGTTGTTCTAAATGCATACCCCTGTGATTTTCTTTAATTCTATTTGTATAGTAGATCATTAGGTGGTGACTTGAGTGAATAATTCGTTTTTTTTCTTTTTTTTTTTTTTTTTGAATAAATACGGTTTAATTTTTTTTTATTAGAATCAGCAGCAATAAGAAAAAACACAAAATAAAGAGCAAAAAAAGAAAATAATTGATCATGATATGATACTTGCACTTTTTTTTCCTTGTACATTGAAATAGTTTTTCACAAGGTGTTCTTAAATTTTTTAAATATAATTTATTCATTACTCCACCTTCGTTTTTTGAATCAGTTGGTTCCTTATTGAGTGTTTCACTTAATTTCATTGCTTCATTTGTCATTCCGGTTTAAATTAAGTATAGCTTATAATCGCTATTTTCAACGAAACATTTACTAACTGATATCTAAAAGCCAATATATTTCAGAGGTAATGAATAAAATTGAAATCTTATGCCGCATTCAATGTAAATATAAATACTTGATGGAAATGACGTCGGATTTATAATTGGCAAAATTAAAGGTGAGAGAGTTATAGGCAAAATTAAAGGTGAATTACGAGAGTTGGATTTTCCAAGTAATGGTACACACTTGCCTCATCATAATGGTACGCATAATAGTACGCATAATAGTACCCATATGCCTCATGATAGTGGTACGCACTTGCCCCATCATAATGGTACGCACTTACCCCCACCTTACTTTAAAGAAAGGGAAAGTGCGTACCGTCATATAAACAAATTTTAGTTTGAGTATTTGATAAAAATACCCCAGGTATGTTATTAGTAGCTATTACTCAAAAAAAACAACTTGCATTTCTTGATTTCAATTGCTTAGTATGACTACAAGAGAAACTGAAACAAAACCTTCTGAATCTTTACTTTAGAGTTTTTTTGAAGACATTTAAGTTGTCTCTGATTGTGTTTCGTCTATTGAATCCAGGCCTGAATTCTACTTATTGAAATTATCATTAGACAGTTATCTAACATAGTCGATGTGTTGCAGAAGCCATTTCAGGACAGTGTTCATATAATTCCCAGTGGACGCACTTACCCCGTGGACGCACTTACCAGAACTCACCCTATTTGATTTGCTACATTTTCCTTGTTTTAAGCCACCTCTCCATAAAATCGCATAAACAAGAAAGTGTAATAACCGAACTAGGAACGTTGCTCAGTTCTACTGACTCCAAAAGGAGACGAAGACCACTTGAAATCGTGCTTATTTTCGTTACGTCATATAGACGGCGTCCCTCCATATGATGACGGGCGTCAAGAAATCGGCGACTCGGAATGTATGCATTCGAAGGCGAAGGATAACCCCTTCTCCTTTTATCATTTGCATTTCTGCCTGTAGAGACTTTTAATTTATCGGCGCTGTCTTGAAAATGGTGCCAAATTTCAGTTCCACAGGAACAGAAAAGAAATATAATAAATCCCTCATTCCTAGAAAGATAGAAAATTACTTTTTATTACATTTTTGGTAAGTGCCTGTTGTTTTCTTTCGTTTTTCCTTTTTTCTTTTTCTCTTTTCTTTTCTTTTTTTTTTGGCTCAGGGGGGGCGATCGCCCCCATCGCCCCCGCGCTTGCCTGCATCCAAGCTGTCTGCGGCCTAGACACACGTGACCTATACCTGGAGTCATAGTCTCGGGAGCAATTTCCTTGACAGCAGGAGCACTCTTATGGTTATCCCAAACTCACTGACTGCAAAGGGTATAGCCGGGTTTATATGTCAAATCTGCCCTTGAGCCCGATTTTGCTCTAACTTGGAGGATCATTTTGGTGTCGAATAAGAAAATTTTAGTCAAATTTTTAGCTCTCTATCTCAAACGACTTTCGGGTTTTTTTTTTCAATAAACCCGTTTCTACTTTATTTTCTTTCCCATAGAAAAATTTAAAATTAATGAACGGTTATTTTTTTTTAATATTCTTAGGAATAAAATCCATGAAAAAATATTATGGTCATAATGTTTGAACGAAAAGCCGATTTTTGGCACCAAAAATGAAGTTAAATTTTTTTTTTTAAATCATTTTCTGAAAAGTGTCAATCACCAAATTTTGTCAGAAAGTGTCTTTTATACTCCTTTATACTCAGGAATTCTTTTAATTTTTTTGAAATGGTGGAACAATATGAAAAAAATTAAAAACTACTTTTTTTTTCATAATTTTGCACTTAAACAAAATCTACGCTAAACAACTTGAGCCTGCTTAAACTGCGTCAATAAAAATCGTCTACTGAGTTAAAAATATTTCTATTGTCAAACTAAACAGTTTTTTTTTTTTTTTTCATAATTTATCGTCTGCAGAGTAAAATATCGTCTGTCTTGAGAATATTTTTGCGCTTTAGAATTTACTAACATTGTACAAAAACTGTTGTTACTTCATCTTTGCTTCATTGTTACATAGCGCTACGGCTAATCTATCCCACTGAAGTAAGTGAAATAATCGTATTCTTTCATAGATTTATGAATTCATAACTTGTACTTCTTTTGATTCCGGAATGGATTCTAACGAAAGATGCATTAATTGTGATATTCATTTGCGAAAAATCTTAGTCTATAAAAAAGTTATTTCGACAATTGATGAGACTAATATTGCAACAGAAAAAATTGGAAAAAGAGTCCTAGTAAATGATATTTTTTGTTGCAAATGTCGACCACTTATAACCAGACCAAGTAAAAAAAGAATTACTGATGATTTATCTGAGGAACAAGTGAGTACTGAAGATCAGCCAACTTTTTCGCAGTCTTCTACTGTATCGTCTACTGAAGATCCGTCATACGTATTTGAAGAAAAAGTGTACGAATTTGTGGATTTGGGATTTCCTCGAATCATTTCTACTAATGGATATTGTTGCATTTGTGGATCATAATCAAATATTGCAACAGTTCCATTTGAAGCTCGCAAACAAGTATTTTCAAAATGACGAATCTTTATTCCAGAAGGAAATCGGTGCTGCAAAGATCATATCATAAAACGGCGATTCTATGATGAAGACATCAATAATTTTCGAATATATTCGAATACCAGTATATTTGAAGTTCGTGATTTGGAAAAATATTTGGTCAGTTATCTATTGATAGTGATTCGTTCATAATTGATAAAATTAGCGATCTTTCGTTTTCAGAAAAACAGCTGGAGGTATTTACAGGCCTTACATGGGAAAAACTGTTAAAACTCCGTCAAATGTTAACGTCGATGAAAAACTGTATAAATCGTAATGTTACTCAAGCTCTTGTTGGTTTTTTATTCAAATTAAGAACTGGAAATTTGAACGCAACAGTATCCTCAGTTTTTGGTTTAACTCGAGAAAAAATAGTATCGGACTACTGTGTGTGTGTGTAAATAAGTGATATCCTCGTTTGAAAAAGATGTTTTGCCTCGATATTTTGCAATTGATGCCATCAGTAGGAAGACATTACTCACCAATGCCTCAAATACTGCTAGAGAATTGTATCAAGTAAAAGATGACCAGTTAATATTTATCTGTGATGGAACATATATTCGGCATCAAAAAAGTGCAAATAATGAATACCAAAGGAAGTCATATTCTTGTCAAAAAAAAGGTTCCTTTATGCATATCGTAAATGATATGCACCACAAATGGTTTTGTCATAGACATGCTTGGGTCATACACTGCTATTATGAACGATGCAGAAATTATGCGAGTCATCTTAAATGATCCTAATGGTCTGATGAAGTTACTTAAGAAAGATGATATTATTGTAGTTGATCGAGGGTTTCGTGGGGTGACAGGATATTTAAAAGGCTTGGGATTTAAGGTGCGGTGATGCCGGCTCTCAAAGGTAAACAAAATCAGCTGACTGCGAAGGAGCCAAATGAATCACGTTTTGTCACAAAAATTCGTTGGGTGATTAAAGCAGTACATGGCCATCTCAAGCAGAAATTCAAGCTCTTAGATCATAAACTAGATAACAAATTGCTTCCTAAAGCTAGTGTCTACTGAAAAATCGCTTGTTTTCTACACAATGAATTTGGTTCAAGACTGGATTCTGGTCTTAAGCTTTCTGAAAAAATTATTGCCGCCATACGTTCAAAAAAAGATCAGGAAAATACTTTACTTTCCGAAGTTGAAATTAATCGTTGGGCTAGAAAAAAGATTATATTTTCTGCAATAACCTCAGATCAAGTGACTGATTTTCCTGAGTTAACAGAGCAAGAACTGAAAATTATGTTCACTGGATCATACCGAATGTCTCAAGCTGTATCATATTTAGCTGAGATGATGAGTGAAGATGGAATAATTAAAATACATAATGTCAAAATCACACCTAATATTCTAAAACTTGAAGTTAGATCGCGACATATTAGCTCAAAAACATATCGTTGCTTTATTGATTATCACCCAAACAGGAATGGCATCGAGGGGATCAGTCGATACTGTTGCGACTGTGCTAATGGTAGGCGCACTGTTGGATGTTGCTCACATATTGCTGCTATCATATATTTTCTGTCTCATGCGCGATATTTAGCAAAAATTGTAAAGCCTGCCGCAATATTGAGTCGTATATTTATTCATGAAAAAGTTAATATCGTTGTAAATGAAGACAGTGATGAAGATTAACCTTACTTAAAATATCCTTGTTGAATATTATTACATCGAATGTCAGTTATTTACAAAAATGTTATATACTATGGTGGCTAAATTAATAATAAAACTACTTTAATTATCTAAACTTTTATCTTTATTGGATGGAAAAATTATTCACAATAGCAAAAAAAAAAAAAAAACATTTTTTACGTTCCTAATAACTTATAGTCCAGTCAATAAACACATCGTGTCGCAACTAATTTGGGGAAAGCTGAATTTTTGCAGGATGTTAGTACATCGAGTGTACACTTAAAAAACACAAAGTCCCGACCTCCACCCCTCTTGCTTTCCCCCCACCCCCTCCGAAACATTGCAAAAGCACTACTAAGATTATACGTTTTTCGTGTCAAAACTAATTTAGGGAAAGCTGAATTTTTGAAGGATGTTAGCACATAAAGTGTACACTAAAAAAACAGCAAGTCCCGAACTACACCCCTCTTGATTTCCCCCCACCCCCTCCAAAACATTGCAAGAGCAGTACTATGGTTATACGCTTTTTGTGTCGAAAATAATAAGGGGAAGGCTGATTTTTTCTCTCGAGATGTTAGTGTACACTATAAAAACACAAAATCCCGACCCCCAACCCTGTTCCTCCCCTCCCCCTCACTGCGAAACATTGAAAGAGCAATACTAATACTATATACGCTTTGCGTGTCACAACTCATTGGGGGAAATCCGATTTGTTTCTAGATGTTAGTATATAAAGTATACACTAAAAAAACTCTAAGTTCCGATCCCCACCCCTATTGCTTACTCCCCCCCCCCCCAAGCCCTTCCCCCACCTCCGACACATTGCAAGAGCAGTCCTATGATTATACGCTTACAGCTTGAAAACTAATGATACAGGGTCGTTCCGTTTTTATTTCACTTCTTACAACATTATAAACCAGTGGTGCCCAGGCTACGGCCCTCAGGCCGCGTCGGGCTCTTGAAACTTATTGTGTGACTAGTTGTTTTGCGAATGTTACGACTCTAGGCAATTCGTTTCTGAAAAACAAGTTGCATTTAGCAAAAAGAAAAAGCACTAAGTAATGCTGACAACAATTATTCCTTTATTACCGGTCACCATCTAATATTTCATTCACTTGGTCCAAAATATTGTTACAATGCATTTCACTAGTTTCCACCCATAGACGTGCAATCGAACTCAGCTTTACGACAGATACAGTTTGTAACACACAATTTTTTTTATAACTGCAAGATATTAATAGGAGAAGTTTACTTGGATTGTGCATATTAAGGATAAACTGTTCTTCATTTTCTACAATTATTTCTTTTGTAAGATCTTGTTTTGTGAAAAGTTCAGCCTAAGCTTTAGCTTCAGTTGAAAAACGTATCAAGTCGGCAGCTTTTTTTTTTCCTAGTCCATAGAAAGCCAATGTCGTGTCGCAGCCAGTGATTGCATGAGCAATAAGGAGTACAGTTAGCGGCTCGACATGTTTAGTTATTAAGAAATGTTTATTTGTTTATTGACAGAGTAAACTTTAGACACTGAAGATGAAGGCTTTAAGGCTACAGTGGACAAATAAAATTGATTTTTTTCAATTATTGATTTATAAGTCTAAAACTTTGTGTGCTTGTATTATTGTATATTTACTACATCTAAAAGCATAAAAAACACAAATTAGTGCAAAAACAATGAATACTTTTTTTCAAAATTCAAATTTAAATATTTTTTAACAAAATTTCAAAATGTTCCAGGCGTCACAATTTTTTTTCAAACTTTGAATTTCCACTTAATTTCCAATCATCAGGCATGATTACACAAAACAATGCATTACATGCAATGTTTTATGAGATAGTTAATAAAAGATGGCTGAAAATAAAAATTTTCAATTGAAAAAATCATATAAATTTTCATTTTCAGCCATCTTTTATAAACTATCACATAAAACATTGCATGTAATGTATTGTTTTATGCAATAAGGCCTAATGATTGAAAATTAAGTGGAAATTCTAAGTTTGAAAAAAAAAATTGTGACGCCTGGAACATTTTGAAATTTTGTTAAAAAAATATTTAAATTTGAAAAAAAAGTATTCACTGTTTTTGCACCAATTTAAGTTTTTTATGCTTTTAGATGTCGTGAATATACAATAATACAAGCACACAAAGTTTTAGACATATAAATCAATAATTGAAAAAAATAAATTTTATTTGTCCACTGTAGCCTTAAGAAGAAAAGTGTGGCATCATGCTGGGGAGCTAAGGCTACAAGTTAAACAAAGAGATCAGTATCAGTTCTCACAACAACAGTAGTACTATTATTTTTCACATTCTTAATGACTTGGTTAACAATGACAGTGTCGACGTCATCCTCTGCAACAATCACATTAATAGCTTCAGCAGCAAACCTTGTTCTAACTCCTATTAATCTCTTCCTGTTTTGAAGGTTTGCTAGAAAATCTTGTTGTGTTTTGCAAACTGTATTTTCATCAAAAACAATTGAAGGGCTTGGTGGATAACGGGGCTACGTTATATTTTGAAAAAATGAACACTCTGGACCAGTGGCGTATCCATGGGGGGTGCCAAGGGACCAATGCATCCCCCAAGATTTTGTAAGACTATAAAAAATGGTGGCACCGAATTTTGAAAAAACATGTAACCTTCATGTAAATATGCTTCAGGTTTTTTCAATGAAAAATACTTTATGGACATTGAAATATTGTCATATTATTTTCTGTTTTCGACAATAAGAAGCAGAACTAATTGTTATTCTGTAATTGTGGAAATGTAAGAGGAAAATGAGCGATGTACCCGCGCCTCTCACAAACATTGCTAGACGTTTAAGCTTCCTATTAATTGCAGATTATTTAAATGATTTAACTGTGTTTAAGCATTGCTCCTCCTCTTATTTTCTCTTTTTTAAAGATTATTTTGAACAAACTGTCATATTATTATTTTACATCGTAAAGAAAAAAATCAACGAAACACCAGCTTATTTTTTTTCGAAATGTGACAAATTGGATTTTTGTTTAAAAACTTATCGCACATTTAAAAAAAAAAATTGTTTTTTATATTAACACTGACATTGAAACATTACTGCTCATTTCAGCAGTAAATTTTTACCTTGGAGAAAAAGGGATCAGTTTCTACTTTCTTTTCTCATTGGATGAAATGAAAGTTTTTATTTTATTATTAAAAGTTTTATTAGAAATGAATAAATAAGCAAGTTGAAATATTAATGAAGGAATGAGAATGAATGAATTAATCAATGAGCACATCTGGGATTTAAAAAAAGGAGTAAGTAATAGCTGAAAAACAAAAACAATTTTTCAGAAAGTGCAAAATATTACAATATGTGTATGAAATTTTGAAAATGAGTTTTATATATTCCCTTTGATTTTTAAGTCTATTTATATTTGAATCGCAATCGTCCAATCGACTATAGGTTTAAGAATATAGTTAGTATATTGCTAGGTGGATGGCGCAGAAGAGTTAAAATGTTTTAACATTCCAATTTGCCCCGTTATTTAAATCTTACCCCCACGTTCCCCAACATCTGAAGGACGTGTAAATGGACATTTTGTAGAATATGCATGAGAAAATGCGTGCATATAAGCTAAGAAAAATCTTATCTTTGATGAAACAAAAATAATCATAACATAAAACTTCATAAAAACCAAAATGTACAAAAAATTTCATTTTGGTACTCTCGGACCTTCAAAAATATTTTTATCATGCAACTATTTTTTTAAATTATAAATGATCTATCAATTTTCCGATGAAGACTTGAGTGCTTTTGGCTTGAGATTTTTTTTTCCGTAATACGTTTATTGTTCTTGCATGATATTCATTTTTGTGAAAAAAAAAAAAAAATCTTTGAGTAACGTTTAATAGAAAAAAATTAAATCGAAATACTGCGGTTTTTAAAGTTTCACCATATTTCTTGATTTTTTTTCCTTTCTCATCACAGTGTCGATGTTCGATGTGCACCCCCCAAAATCAATTCCTGGATACGCCACTGCTCTGGACAATGGTAAGCAATGGATTTATGTAAGCAAATAAAACTTTGTAAATAAAAAAGTAGATATCATTAAAACACTTTCATACACACACTAATGGCAAAACCAGAAAACAAAAAAGCTGCAACAATTGCTACAATAAAACTTTGAACTTTAGTAACTCGCAATTTCTGATTTGTCACATAACTTCTTCATCTCCCAAGCCATTCAATTGTATGAGAAAATTTCTTTGATGCTCTTCCTTCTTGTTCTTGTAGTTTTGTTTGAAAACCGCTGTCACTTATTTCTGTAATTGCAAAGAATATATTTTAAGTATGCTTCTACTATTTCTTTGAAAGTTTTAGACATCAAACCTTTGCATGTAACAAATATCCCCTGTATATTACAAAAACAGCTTTATTTGCCTCAAAGGTCTCCTAGACCAGCGGTTCCCAACCGGTGGTTCGCGAACCCCCAGGGGTTCGCGAGGTGCCTGAAGGGGGTTCGCCAAATTTATATTGTAATGGCGGATTTTTAAATATTTTCGTAAAAAATGAAGAAATATTCAATTTACATGCATAGTTATTGCTCTTTTAAAATTTGAAAACAAGTCGGATTTTTCCATCTCTATCTGGCTCAAAAAAAGAGTCTCTAAAAATATTTCAGTGGTTTAAATAACCTTGATAAAATACAGTTTTCTTTTTCCTTCCAAAACACGACAAAAAGAAATATCTCTCTGACTAAATGTTCAAGTGGGGGCATGCAGAATCATTGAATTAGCTGTGGCGGGGGTAGCGACAGCCTTGAAAGGCATGAGGTTTCATGAAGAATATGCATTTGCAAGTAAAAAAAAAAGAAAGAATAGTCAAGCAATACAAAATTGGCGGATCTTGAACCTTGTGGATTATATGACAGCAAAAGGCTCCAAATTGGAAATTTATTACTGGATTTTATTCAGTTCTCTCTCTCTCTCTCTCTCTTTTTTTTTTTTGTAAATATATAATGTTACAAAGCAGTGAGTAACTGCCCCTAAGCAAGGGCTAAGGCGGAAACATGCAATACACCGCCAACTCGACCATTTCGATCCATGGACAGCTGTTTCGAGCTTATTCTGCTCTCATCAGCATGGAATACGAAAGTAGTCGAGTTGGAGGCAAAAATCCTCTTATATAGCAAAGAGAGCCAAGAAAGAATAAGCTCGAAACAGCTGTCCATGGATCGAAATGGTCGAGTTGGCGGTGTATTGCATATAATGTTAGTTTTTAAGATAAGAGTCGCATCAATACTCATGTACAGAAAGGATTTTCCTCACACACATATTTGAAAAATAAATACCGAAATAGACTAAATGCAGAACCTGATCTGAGGCTGAGACTTTCAGACATCGAACCCAACTATAAACTCCTTTGTTCCCTCAAGCAGCCACAAATATCCCATTAAGTTTTTTTCTTTAAAATCAAGGTATGTTTTAAGAACTAATTTATTTTTTTGAATAACTTTATTATTTTTCTTGTATCTGCAGTTTCAATTTATTAATTTCTCTATTAATCGGTGTTTGAAATAATATTTTTGCATATTGCAATCAACTGCTATGAAAAGGAAAGGCAAATTTAGTGTTTTTTTTTATTGTATTCTTACATGTTACTTATTTTAAGACCAGGGGGTTCGCGAAATTTTTCCGATGTTACAAGGGGTTCGCAAAGAGAAAAAGGTTGGGAACCGCTGTCCTAGACAATCCCATCTTCAAGTAATTTCACAGCTAATTTTATAAATTGATAGGAGTGAAATATACGAAACAACACGGTAACATCATTTGCTTTCGAAGAACACGCATTTAGCCAATATACTATTCTTGTAAGGTTGTCTGAAAGGGGGGGGGGGAGAAGGGTGGGAGTCGGGACTTGCTTTTGCGTTTTTTTAGTGTATGTTTCATGTACTAACATCTCTTAAAAATTCAGAAATGAATATCCCCGAAATGTAACATTTCGAAAAACAACGAGTCACATAGATCTGTTTTGCGGGCCGAATGTGGCCCGCGGGCCACAAGTTGAGCATCTCACGTCTGTAATATAGTAAGAAGTGGAAGTTATATAGTAAGAAGTGGACAATAAAAGAAGAAACACCCGAATAACAGCAGTAGTTTTCGAGCTGTGAGCATATAATCATAGTCATCACTGCTCTTACAATGTATCGGAGGTGGTGAAGGTGGGGGTTGGGAAGCAAGAGGGTTGGGGGTCAGGACTTTGTTTTTATAGTGTATACTTTGTATACTAACATCTTGAAACAAAAAAATCAGCCTTCCCCTAATTATTTGAGACACGAAAAGCATATAATCATAGTACTGCTCTTGTAATGTTTCGGAGGGGATGGGGGAAAGCAAGAGGGGTGGAGGTCGGGACTTGGTGTTTTTTTAGTGTACACTTTATGTACTAACATCCTTCAAAAATTCATCGTTCCCTAAATTAGTTTCGACACGAAAAACGTATAATCTTAGTAGTGCTTTTGCAATGTTTCGGAGGGGGTGTTGGGGAAGCAAGAGGGGTGGAGGTCGGGACTTTGTGTTTTTTCAGTGTACGCTCGATGTACTAACATCTTGCAGAAATTCAGCTTTCCCTAAATTAGTCTATTTTTTTTACCTTCATTGACTGGACTATTATGGTTTTCTTTATATGGTTTTCTTCAGGTTTTTCCTGTGATAAGAATGCATCGTTTAGAAAATTAATTAAAATGAATTTTTTACCAATAAAAATGTTTATATGTTTTCAACATAAAATTATGGGGGAAAAAACTGTTTATTTTGTAAATACAAAAAAAAAACTCAGCGGGCGATTTTTTACTGACTTAGTTTAAGTTGTTTAGCGTGCAATTTTGTTTAACCCTTTAAGCGGTTTGCCCGTACGGTGTACGTGCTACCCGAAATTGGCCTCATTTGGTTTGCCCGTACGTCGTACGGGCATCGATATTTTCAGATTTCCTTTTCTGGTTTTCCCGAACTGTTCGGAAAATTGTAAACCTCAAAATTCACAGTAAGTGTGAGAGAAATTTTTGCATAATTTGTAAACCATTCATTACTGCATGCAGAATGTACTTGAAAAAAGCAAATATTTCGGAATTTTGTGACCAAAATTGTAAAATAAAACATATTGTAAAAGCATTGAAAACAAAAAAAAAATTTAAAAATTCTTTTTTTTCTTATTCTGTTAAGTATGGTACTTAATTATATGCAATAAAAAAATATGCCTTTTTTGGAAGCATTTCTGGTAAAATAATTGACCGCTTAAAGGGTTAAGCGCAAAATTTTGAAAAAAAAAAGTAGTTTTTAATTTTTTTCATATTGTTCCACCATTTCAAAAAAATTCCTGAGTATAAAGGAGTATAAAAGACACTTTCTGAAAAAATTTGGTGCTTGACACTTTTCAGAAAATAATTAAAAACAAATATTTTAACTTTATTTTTGGCACCAAAAATCGAATTTCGTTCAAACATTATGACCATAATATTTTTTCATGTATTTTATTCCTAAGAATATGGTTAGAGAATAAGTTAGAGCAAAATCGGGCTCAAGGGCAGATTTAACGTATAAACCCGGCTTAAACCCTTTGTCGTCATTCTGGTAATTTAACCAAAAGAACAGCCCTTTATGAGTAGCATTCAAGGGGGAGTTTTCCAATAGGATAATGCTCGCCCTCACACCGCAGCTATAACGCAATATGCTCTACAGAGTGTTGACATGTTACCATTACCTGCAAGATCACCAGATCTGTCTCCGATTGATCGCGTATGGGATATCATTGGACGGCAACTCCAGTATCATCCGCAGTGACTGTGCTAGTATTGTCACAGCAAATGCAACAAGCATGGCACTGCATACCACAAAGTGACATTCGGCACCTGTATGACACAATGCATGCAAACTTGCAGGCTTGCTGCCTTCAAAATTCTGGAGGTTACACCGGCTATTAAAGTGACATAATGTCACATTTGTACAGCATTTTCTTGAGCTTAAAATAGCCAGTGATCTTGTACATGTAATCAATTAAACATGTTAACTAGACAATTGCATTACCCAAATTTCATTACTCTACAGTAATTTTTTCTTGGTGTTGGGATTTTTTTTTCCGCCGGTGTATTTTCAATAATAATTTGAAAAGGGGGATTTAATTAGAAATTAACCAGTTACATTTACAAAATGACCAGTGTCAGTCAGTAAAAATCAAAATCTATTTTAAAATATGACCATATCTATTTATGTACGTTTGTATGTCCTTCCAAAGATCACTTCTGTTAGGCTGTTAGTAGATGACGGTCATAGGCGGACTTACGGGGTACCCCGCACTCTCTAGCGCTCTACATTTTGCTTAAATTTTGAAAAAAATAAATTAAGCGTATTTCATCTGGAAACAGTTTGGAAAATAAGTTATATTTGTTCATAGCTACAATTCAACTTAATTCACTAGAAAGAAAACCAGAAAATACAACATATTATGTACTTTAGAGGTTCTCAAAGTCCAGACTTCCTCGGAAACTTCCTGAAAATTTTTAACTTCACGCCCCCCCCCCCCCGTGCGCCAAAAAAAGCTAGATTTTGATAACTAAAATTTTTGTTTTGATCGTCCAGGGAATTCCGGGGGGGGGGCGGAAACCTTGGTTTGTTGCACCACCAGAATTCACAGCCTAAATCCGCCTATGATGACGGCTCATCAAGTTTTTCGACACACGAATTCATTTCTTTATTTTCAATGACCTAAAAGGTTCGAAAAGTCGTCAACTTTGGCCAGTTATCCCAAATTTGGCGCAAAATATGTTAGCTTGGAGATATCTTTAATTTCTTGCCAAGCACATACACTCCAAGCAGATATGACGCCAAGCATTATGTGAGTCGCCACAGGACTCGTAACCACAGTAGGTGCTAGCATGATGCCTAAATATTGAAGCATCACTATTATTGTATAAAGAATATTTAAGTTACAATACAAGCAGGTACTGGGTGGATTTTAGCGTTGAGACTCCTTCCCACAACCTTATTTACAATCTCCAATATTCTTTTCAGCAGAGCCCTAGTTTCCGGTTAGGCTGACATAGCTTCTTGGCGGCTCTGATAGTGTTTCCTAGCATTAGTGAATGCTTTTTCTAGACCCATTATGTGTTAGGTCGATTATTTGCAATTACAAAGTTGTTGACCAGGAACATTAATTAACGAAGCTAGTTAATGACAGGGAAACATACTTTTCTCCGAATAAAAATTCTATTATTTTATCTTCAGCAAAATTGTTTGTTATCACTTCCGTTAAAAAAAGCATTAAAATTAACATAAATTCATTAATTGGCAATGTTTGTTAATTACTAGCACTGATATCATTTTAGACAACGAGTAGTTGACCACCCTTTAATCTCTACATAGGTGGTTAGTTATTCAATGATTTATATTTTATTTGAACATAGATGATCTGTATATCACAATTAATAAACCTGTAGAATTTAATTTACCACAAGCAATACGAGAATATCAATACATCTCGTAACACCTCACACTAATACTAAAATATCCCCCCAGCCAACTATGAAAACCACAATTCAGAAGCTCATTCAGCAAGATTTGCAGGATTCACAAAGCACAAAAAAAAAAAAAGAAAGAAATCCGAAATTGACCGAAACTCCATTGTTGTAAATTTCTTAATTGCCCACTCAAATCTACCCAGATATAATCTACTTTATTTCCTAAAAATGATTTCAAAGGGGCTCAAGTTGGGAAAAATGAGCATTTCAAAGCCCGAAAATCGTTGAATACATTTGAAGGGCCAGGGGTGGGGGAGATGAAAGTCACTTTTTCGATATTAGCGCTATCTAGGGGCTATGAATGATTAATATCATCTGGTAGAACAACAAAGGGGAAAAAAAGATGAGAATCGACCGAAATGTGCATGAAAACTCTTTTTACTACAAAGGGAGTTACGAGAAAACAAACTTTGTTCTTCGTTTTTCTCGAAATCGCTTTTTGGTCACTTTCATCTTTTTTCCACCCTGGCCCTTCGTTTCTTTGCTTTTTCTTCTGAACAACAAATATAAAAACAGTCAATGAATTCACTTTTCATCTAATTCTAAACCATACCATGATTCCTTGAACTGAAATTTTAAATTTTAAAACTGAATGCATTAAGGCAAGTTGTGCCTCTCAATAATGTGTTCTGTTCATGTAATTTTCCCTGGTTGTATCCTCATAAAAGGAACATATTTACTTAATTTCTTCAATTTGCATAATGTTAAAATGTCCTGTGTTAAAAGTTGTGAGATAAAATGAAGAAAACAAACACAAAATAAAGAAGGTACTATTTATTTTAAACATAATAACCAAACCACAAAATAAAGAAAAAATATCTTACAAAATAAAACAGGTTGAAAAGTTAAAAAGAATAATTACAAAGCATGCAATTTATAAGCGTTCCAACTTTTGTATAAAATCAAAAATAAAAATGAAATAACATAAAACAAAATATTAAATAGAAAATTTAAAAAAAAAAGTTGTATAAGAGATTTTACAGAACATGCCACATTCTGTTGGAACCTTAAAATATTTTTAGTGTAAAATTAACATAAAATGACTCGTCAAAATAGGCAACCATTAATTTAAAAAAAAACCCTCATATCACTCGAGTACATGTAATACAATAATTACTAAAAATATATATAAATTAAAATATGCAATGATTTTTTTTCCACTGTCATTTTCTGAATATACAGTATCGCTTCTCAGATAGGTAAGCACAAATATTGCACATACAAACCTTGTAGTGGCTTTGGAAAAAATTTAGAACACAATACTACAAAAAAAATTTTTGACACTTTTAATATTCTTTAATGTGATCAGCATGTCTGCAATCACACTGTCTGATTGTATTAGCTCTAAATATTAGTAAAAGATCGTAATAGTGCTAATTTATTTATTTAATTTCTGAAAGTAAACAGTTGAATAAGCAAGCGTAAAAAATACCAATGCAGTTTGCTAAATACTGAAAATGGGTAACTTTTAAGCCATAGAAACATATTACCAATATAATGACTAAAAAAAGATGTGATATAAAAAAAATGCTGTATAAAAAGCATTTTTCTGTCGTGTTTGTTTACTATTCTAAACTTTTATATAAATGTGCTTCTAAATATGAATATATTTGTCACATGTCAAGTTGTTATTTATCAATGAAGTTCAACGTTTTTTCGTAACGATCGAGAAGTAATGATCGAGTGAAAAATGATTCTTTACTCAGTGGATTGATTAATTTACTGTAATACTGTAACTGATAATTGGAATTTTTTACATGTTATTTCATAAGATAGGATGAAAATCAAACAGCCAGGTTGATTTTTGAGGCCATATTCCGCATTTTTTTAAGTCAATTAATCATCCATGTTAAAATCCATTATTATAGCCAAATTGTAGCAAAAAACGCAACCTTTGAGGGTGCTGCATCCTAACCCCCCCCCCTTTCTTTCGACCCCCTCTCTCGTATTTCTTTTGACCCCCCCCCCTTTTTTTGGTGCACCAGCCGCCTATGCACTGGACATTCTTAAAATGCCATCAAAAATACCCTGAACTTCATTTTTAGGATTCACATTTGTGACAATTTCCTGCAAAGATTTCTCCAAACTCCAGATTTTCCCTCATGCTACTACCAAAATAGTTTGAAATTACATCTTTAAGATTGCAATTTACAAGGGTTTGGGGTCAAAATGTCGCGGCCGAAATGTCGCGGGCCAAAATGTCGCGGCCAAAATGTCGCCGGTCCAAAATGTCGCGGGCTAAAATGTCGCGGGCAAAAATGTCGCCGGTCCAAAATGTCGCCGAGCCGAAATGTCGCGGGCTAAAATGTCGTGGGCCAAAATGTCGCCGGTCCAAAATGTCGCCGAGCCAAAATGTCGCGGGCTAAAATGTCGCGGGCCAAAATGTCGCCGGTCCAAAATGTCGCGGAGCCAAAATGTCGCGGGCTAAAATGTCGCGGGCCAAAATGTCGCCGGTCCAAAATGTCGCCTGCCCAAAATGTCGCGGGCCAAAATGTCGCCGGTCAAAAATGTCGCCGGTCAAAAATGTCGCCGATCAAAAATGTCGCCGGTCTAAAATGTTGCCGGTCCAAAATGTCGCCGGTCCAGAATGTCGCCGGTCAAAAATGTCGCCGGTCCAGAATGTCGCCGGTCAAAAATGTCGCCGGTCCAAAATAACGCCGGTCCAAAATATATCCGTTCCAAATTGACGTAAGTGTATAGTACAGATTGAATGTTTCCAGTAATTCACAAATTCAATGCAGCTTAATTATGTAGCTCAATTTTACTAATAAGCTTGTCACGATATGATAAATACACCTGTTTAGTAACTTTTTTTAAGCGTAGCAGTTTAGAAAATTAGCTTAAGTTATTAACAAAAATGTAACTAAATTGATTTCTTCTAAAGCTTAAATTATTTCAGTACCAAAATAATGCCATAGTTTTTTCAGGGCTGTACTTAGGGCCCAGGGCCGCTAAATTTCTTCCTTTTTACTTCCTTTTACGTAGTAAAGGAAGTATTGTGATCACGAAAAAAATTTCACTCAAATTTCAGTCTAAATTTTGACTTTGCTCACCCCTGAATGAATGTCGCGTAGTTTTTTCGACCTGTCAGCACGTGCATATGTACCTAACAACATACAAACAGCCGAAAAATCAATTTCGACCACCCCCGAGTAAATTACGAGTTTTCTCGTGACGTCTGTATGTACGTATGTGCGTATGTGGCTCGCATAACTCAAAAACTGTATGCCGTAGAAACTTCTAGCTTGGTATGTAGGCTCTGAGGGGGGTCTAGTTGTGCACCTTCCCTTGAGATTGCATTCGAATGTTCCCAAAGGGGTCTTTTACCCCTTTTTTGGGGTAAATCAATGTTAATTTCAATACAGACTCAAGTGATATGAATTGGCGCCACCACTTGGCGACATGTCGCCAAGCTTTTGGTCGCCAAGTGTTTGACGCCAACTTGGCGACATATCGCCAAATTGGCGACAAATTTGGCGAAAAAATTATTTTTTGAATTTGGGTTCAACTTGGCGCTATTGGAGATATTTTGCGAAAAATTCACTAAATGATATTAAAATCAGCAATATTTAGAAAAATAACCATTGTAAAATATTTTTTGCATTGTTTCGTGGTAGATTAGGGGAGTAAATATTTGAATGCTCACCTTGCTCACTCCAAGCACTTTTTTTAACACTTAAGGCAACTACTAAGAAATTTACACGTAAAAGGAAGTAGTGTGGGGTCCATACCAGATTTTTTAATACGCTTTTACTAGTTTCACAAGTAGGTTTTCTTGTTTGTTCGTTTGTATGTATGTAACTCTGAGTCAAAAATAAAATTCACGTTCTTTACAAACGTATAAAAGTAATATGTTTAATACTAGTTACGGATTCCGGGCTGTTGTGCCGTGGTCTGGATGACTTTAATCCATACGTTTCAATCGCAACTGCGGCGATCATCTTCAGTGGGTGTCGTTGATTTATTTGGCGACTGATGCGAAATTTCGAACTGCTGCAAGATTTTAAATTGAAAACGCAGCGCCCTCTACTTTCCGGCTCGGGATTGACCGATGACTGGATGCCAAAGCTTGTTAACTTTTACTTCTTCCTCCTTCTTGTTAAAATTATTTGGGTGTTTGAAAATTTCAATGGCCTCTCTATGCAATCTGGAGAAAAAATTTGAAGTCCGTGAAATTATTTTGGCCTCATTGAATTTTATATCATGTATTCCATTACTGAAAGTGTACACACACTTTCAGTAATGGAATACATGATATAAAATTCAATGAGGCCAAAATAATTTCACGGACTTCAAATTTTTTCCCCAGATTGCATAGAGAGGCCATTGAAATTTTCAAACACCCAAATAATTTTAACAAGAAGGAGGAAGAAGTAAAAGTTAACAAGCTTTGGCATCCAGTCATCGGTCAATCCCGAGCCGGAAAGTAGAGGGCGCTGCGTTTTCAATTTAAAATCTTGCAGCAGTTCGAAATTTCGCATCAGTCGCCAAATAAATCAACGACACCCACTGAAGATGATCGCCGCAGTTGCGATTGAAACGTATGGATTAAAGTCATCCAGACCACGGCACAACAGCCCGGAATCCGTAACTAGTATTTACTCCGGCCGTGAAAGCCTTCATTCTAATATGTTTAATACCATTATTATTACTAAAGGCTAAACTATATTGCATGTTGATGTATAATAAGTGCATTTGACATTAGTTCTGACTTGGGCATCGATCGTCCACAAAATGCATATTATAAGTGCATGTAAACTTAGCGGATATTCAACAGTTTTCAAAATCTTCTTTTGAATTTGATTTACTCTAAAAGCGTATTTTTTAGTTTTTTTAAACTATATTAAGGATTATTTCTTTTTTTTTTCACACAAAGAAATTAAACAAATAAATTTGCTGTAAAGGCATTTTTTTTTTTTTTTTGCAAAAACGGAATACCGTTTAATCACCGCGTATAGCCGGCAATTTTCTTATAGAACATTTTCTTTAAGAGTTTTTGGGGACGTTTGAAATCAAATTAGTTCATGGAATTATTGCTTTCTTTGTAACAACTGAGTGGTGGAAGGGGAGGTGAAATGTCAAGAGAAAAAATGGTACTATATTCAACTCCACATTTAAATACTGATTGTAACGAAGGTACAGAACCATGTCTGAGCTGATTAACGCCAGAAATGAATAAGCATCTCTCCCTTTAAGACCATTCTACAAACAAAATTTTGTTTGAATACTTGCATTACTTCTTGATATACATCACTCACAAACAATGAAAAATAAAAAGTTCAATTGCTCTGCTTCCTCGATGATGTGGCGTATCTTCTAAAGGCTTCCTATGGGCCAATTTTTATTTTATTTCGTCTGAACCTTCTTCAGACATTAATCACGCTATGCTGAAAACGTTCCATTACATTCTTGCATGTAAAAACTTGGAAGAACTAGCGGCAAAAACCAATCAGCACTGAATCACATATTGGTTGGTACATGTATGTACCAAATTTCATTCTAATTCACGCAGTAAGTTTTGTGGTAGAGTCGCCCCCAAAAAATGGGTCACGCAGATACACACTTACGCATTTTCCCTTAAAAAAAATAAACGATAAAATTGAATTCCTCACACGTCAGAAAGTGTAAATTCTTCCAAATTGACAATTTTTCGCTGAGCCAATACTTTCTTTTACACATTTTATGAAGAAGAAAATAAAAAGACCTCTATTATTTAAATAATATAGACTTGCTTTCGATCATGTAAGACATTTTAACAGAAACCAAGTTTCAAACATTGTATATCTGTCTTATTCATTTCACTGTTCTTCAACTTCTTTTTTAACACACAAATTTTCCTTTCGATATCAATTAAACTTGGCTTGGGCTGCTAATCTATTCGTTTTTAAGTTGGTAGATAGCGAGTTACGGTGAAATAAGCTATTGTAAATAAATAACGTAAGCTTGTTTGAAAATTATTTGTTTCTTGGAAAGCGCTCGAAACAGTTACAAGCCGAAAGGGTAAATTTTTTTTAGTATTTTCAAAAATTTTAGTCCATACTATCGTTAACGCACACGTTCATCAACAGCAATTAGCAATTTTTTGCTAATTCGGTGTAAAAAAGCCTTTTCATATATTTTAATTTTTGATACTAACTGTATCAATATCGGACCTTCTACATTTTTGTCTGACGACATTTGAACTGGCGACATTTTGGCCCGCGACATTTTGGACCGGCGACATTTTTGACCTGCGACATTTTGGACCGGCGACATTTTTGACCATCGACATTTTTGACCGGCGACATTTTTGATCGGCGACATTTTTGACCGGCGACATTTTCGACCGGCGACATTTTGGCCCGGCGACATTTTGACCACGCGACATTTTGGCCCGGCGACATTTTGACCACGCGACATTTTGGGCAGACGACATTTTGGACCGACGACATTTTGGCCCGCGACATTTTGACCACGCGACATTTTGGACCGACGACATTTTGGCCCGCGACATTTTGGCTCGGCGACATTTTGGACCGGCGACATTTTGGCCCGCGACATTTTAGCCCGCGACATTTTGGACCGGCGACATTTTGGCCCGCGACATTTTAGCCCGCGACATTTTGACTCGGCGACATTTTGGACCGGCGACATTTTGGCCCGCGACATTTTAGCCCGCGACATTTTGGCTCGGCGACATTTTGGACCGGCGACATTTTTGCCCGCGACATTTTAGCCCGCGACATTTGGGCTCGGCGACATTTTGGCCGCGACATTTTGGCCCGCGACATTTCGGCCGCGACATTTTGGGCGTATACCATTTACAAGAAGTTTTGAGGGAGATTCCAAAATTCCTCCCTCTCATCTACCACTAATGAAAAAGTAGCGATCAGCAAAAGGCTCTGGGCGTATCTAGGTTAGTCCTAGTCAATTTATTAATTGTAAACGACCATTTTACTTAATTGTTTTAAATGTGTTACATTTAATTATAAAATTTCTATTTACTAAGGATTTTTTAAACTCTGACTTCTAGGTGTTTGATTCATTCAAAATGGCACATACATAGCTCATTTTTACGCCTTTATTATTTTTAAAACACTGAAAGCAGATATTTATGACTTCTTTGATCTCTTCAAGGGAAACATGATCATCTTTTGAATCAGGCCATGGTGTGACACTCTGAAGTTGCCACCAGAGACACAAGTCCTAACTTTCAGCCCTAAATCTGGCCATGTGAAGCACCAATCTTTTTGTTAGGCCACTGATGAACAAATTTAAATTACAAACCCCATCTGGCTCGGCTTCTTGTCGGTTTTTTTTTTTTTTTTTTTGCTAAAAGCTCGGAAGTTATTCTTAAACAAAGACCAATGGAATAACTCAGTTTTATCTCTACTAATAATAAAGCTGAAAGTGGGTCTGTCTGTCTTTCTTTCCCTCTTTCTGTGACAAGCATAGGAAGAGCGCCGTTCGGTCGATTTTCATGAAATTTGGCACAAAATTAGTTTGTAGCATGGGGTGTGTACCTCAAAGCATTTTTTTTTTTTTTTTGATTAATTGATTTCGTTCTTTTTCTATTCTAATTCATAGCTCATTTTTCATAGAAATTTGATAAAATAGGGAATAAATATTTCATATACATTTTAAAATTTCATGTCATTGGGAAGCTTGGAATTTTCTGCTAAAAATGATATCAGTTCAAAGTTTTATGAGCATTAGAAGAGCTGCAATAATTGTTTTCAAAATCCCGGAATTCAACGCTTACCTTGAGCAAGCCAATCAATTCTTAATGGTTAAGCTTGAAAATAAAATCAAAAACTATTGTGGAATTGAATTTATTTTCGCTTTTGTTTTGTAACCACAATTATGTCTTTTATTTGAATGTTTCGGTTTTTATTTTTTATGTTTTTACACTTTTTTTTTTTTTTTGAACTTTACTTTACGGTGTACCAAGCCCATATGTTTTATTGAAAATGAGTTAAATTGAAAGTCCTTTGCTTTTATTTCCTCAGTTTAAATTTAAAATATAGCTTTGATTGCTTTACATTTTAATTTATTCATTGTGTTTTTATCGTCAATTTCTTTCGGAATGGATGTTGCAAGTGATTATTTAATCTGTCTTTAACTGTAAAAGACTTTGCTATAGTGGTTTCGAATGATTTTAAGAGTACTTTAACAAGATGAATCTCTGTGGCAAAGAAAGTTTTGACTAGTTATCGTCACTACATCAGGATTTTCTCATTGCTTCATAGAATATACTTGGAGTCTCGGTAAAATTATGTGTGTATATTTTAATTAACAAAACAAAGTCCTTCTTTTTATTTTCGAGACGGATGGAAAATTTACATGCACTCACAAGCTCTCAAATGATCGGCTGCATCCGCCAATGCTGAAACCTTTCTGTAGTGCGTTGAGCACTTTAGCACTGATGAAGAGGCTTCATTGTGGCCTTAAAACAAATGTTTGCTGTACTATCTTTACAATTTATGCTTTATCCATATTGTTTGTTTCCATTTTAATCACATTTTAGAGCAAAGCATATCTGATCATTTTCACTTAATACTGTTTCCCTTTTTTAGATTTTTATGTTATGACATAAAATTTTATGATTTGATTAAAAACAATGCATAGAATTTTTTTCTAACATGGAAGTTAAAAGAAAATACTAAAACAGTCTCCACATTGTTCTTTTAAAATAAATAAAAAGAGAACTTATACTTAAAGAATCAACTTAAAAATTTAATTTAAAACAAATATCAATAGAGTAGACTGGGCACGTTCCCGCAGTTCCCTTTTCTAGAAACATGTTATAATTGGTGTGTCACCAGTCATGGCAGATTGATGCTGGCCACTAGAAAGTACTCTCACAAGTATTTTAGCTTCCGTCGAGCTTTGGTATGGCATTTAGGGAGGATAATCTGTTTTTTACCACCTTACGTAAATTTTGTGTTGAACTTATTGAAGCCTATTGTGAACTAAGAATGATTAGATACAAATAAACTAATATATGAATATTAGCAGCATTTTATCCTTGTTTGAGAACAGTACTTGTGTGAACAAAAATGTCATTAAATTTCATTGCACGTTAAAAATATATCCAAACAAGGCGACAGGGCAGGTTTACGCATTAGCGACGGGGCACGTTTACGCAAATTCTTACTGCGTAAATGTGATCTTAGAGCTTTTTTTAACCTTATTGTGTCAAACCTTTTTGATATTTTCAGGCAATTTTGCAAATCATCATTTAAGGTTTAATTGAGTTAGGGATTCGTTTCTTGTAACTTATAATCATAGTAGTTATGTCTTTATGCCTTTTCGGCTTTACTTCTATAGACTTTTCTGCTCATAATTAATGTTCTTTATTTCATAGATGGTAAGACATTATGTTAAAAAATTAACAGAGCTATGTCGAAATAATGAAAAATGCCGTTCTGAAAGTGAGACTAGGTCAAAACACTATTTTGCATGGAATATCTGCGAAGCGATTGTAACTATCCTATTTTCCTTTTTTTCTTATAAAATTTGAACAAACAAGTACTAAGATTAAATTAAAAATAAAAAAAAACCATACTCTGATTGCCGACCTCAGAAAAAACGAACTTCACTGGTCAGAAAGCATTGTAAATTTGAACCAGTGATTGGAAAAACTACATTTCTTTTGTAACGAACTACAACTACAACTACTTTGTTGTAAATGTAGTTAACAACAACTATAACTACTTTTTTTGAATGTAGCGACTACAAACTACTTTTGAATTGTAGTCGCTACTTTTAAAAAAATAAATAAGTAAAATAGCATACACCGTTTGAGGATTGACCGAAAATATTTGAAAAGTGGTTTACATTGATAAATTAACTCATTTGAATATGGAATAGAACTAGGAATTATCTTTGAATTTATTTATCACTTTTCCTTTTTGTTCCTTTTTTTTTTAATTTAATTTATCGATTTTTTTTTTTTTACAATTTTTAAGAATATTCGCCGCAAGAAAGGATTCAAAAGTTGAAAAATTTCCGACCACTGATTTGAACACATTTAATTGTTTTCGAGAGGACATGGTAAATACGCAAGAGGAAAATAATCCTAACTAGTGACAAAAGCGGAATAATAAGGGGAAAATTGAAAATCCTTTTAAAATTCTAATACTAAAATCAATTACGAGTATTTTAATTGCTAGCAAATAGAAAGTGGCAACACATAAACATTTAAAATCATTGGCCAACAATGGCATTAGTTTCCAATCGCATAAATTTAAGGCTTAGCCGCATTTGGTAGAAAAACGTTATAGTTAGCCGCATTTGGTAAAAACGTGAAAGTTCGATTTCTAATAATTATGAAAGTTTCAAACATATTCTATCAGACACCGAAAAAGTTTATCTTTCTATTGGTACTATTGTTTTAAATTTTCAAGCACGTTTTCACTTCAAAACGTTTTAAAGATTTTTAATTAATATCTTCGTTAATTAATGTCATCCGAAGACGCGACCTGGTGAAGAACACTTTCGATCAACTCTCCTTTCAAACAAAAAAATTTTCAAAATCAGTCTAGCCGTTTAGGAGCTAGCGTGCCACAGATACACATACGTCAAATTCATAACCCCCTTCCTTGTTGCGCTGGAGGTTAAAAGGCGAAAAGCCTTGCTTTATTATTGTTTTTTTAGATGATACTTACGCACTTTGCAAAAAATGCAACCATAGCTGAAACTCTGATACAAATTAAGATCTTAACTATATTAAAACGATACTTTGGGACACTTTTGAATGAAAAAGTTAAGAGGATTTTGTTACAGAAGGTTGATATTTGAGAAAAAAAATTAAAAAGGTAATAGAATGAAGTGGCGAGGTATGACTTTTTGGACAAGTATTCATCTATAAATGCAGAATAGTTGCTTCATAATTGAGGCTACAAGTGGCACCATCTTGTGGGTTTAAAAACTACTCTAGAAAATTGTTCAACTATTGTTCATCATCTCCATATTCCTTTTGATTTTATTACTCTTGAAAAATACCTTATTATTTGCAAATAAATAAATATTCAAAAATTTTACACAAAACTAAGCCAAACCAGGTATTTAAATACATGTCCAGTACAAAGTTACAGTTATTACCTAATTTTTGTTTGAGACGCTGAAATTAATGGAAAAAAAAGCTTTTTACATCATACAAAAAAAAAAATTTCCGATTGAAAACCCTCCCATTAAAAACCAAATGTACTGCTGACCAGTCTGTCAGTCTAACCTGATGTGAATCTATAACGTAACGATCAGATCATATAGTTTAACAATCGGCAGAGTAGGCCAGATATCAAATGCATTCTTACTGGCTGTCACGAGGTCAAGAAAGAGTATGAAATTGGCAACCTCGTAATTAGTTCAAAAATATCTTAAAAGTGTTTTCTTTTTTTTTTCCAAATGAGCAAGTTTGTTTTCTTTCCTTGAAAAAAATCACTAAAATGAAATTGGCGGCCCTATATCTGAAAAAGTGGAGTAGTGTAGTGTCCCCCCCCCCCTCCTCTCCCAGGTTTTCCACTATGGTTACACTTTTTGCAAAATGCGAAAATACTAACTGATTTGTGCCAATATGGAGCAAGGTATTTTCCCTCTTTTGCTCAAATAGAATTAGGAAACATTAAAGAAGAAAAAAAAACAATCAAAGCATGATCCGAGAGAGAAAGTAATCATGGCGATATTGAACATAACCTTATTATAGATCTGAGCTTACATAGATGAATAAAATACTATTAAATTCAACAATATTTTGTCTTAATGGACATTATGCCCCCTTAATAAATGCATTACTGAGGTTCTAAAAATCTTTCTAGAATTGTAATAGTCTTGAATTGAATTTTTTCATTAAATTAAAAAAAAAAAAAACTACTGTGGGTTTATTTTTTTTATAAAGATGGCATGGCTGAATTTTAAGTTTAGCTTTCAGCAGAAGATAAAACATAGGGAGGCAATTGGGAAAATATGTAAACTTATGAATTAGCCTTCCACATTTTAGCATTTAAAAGCTTTTCCCCGATTTTAGCTTTTTTGCTGGAGAACTTTCAAACTTAGCTTAAACCCTGCACCTCCCCCCCCCCTCCCCATTTATGATGTCCTTGCCCTACTTTACACGTAAAATATCAAATTGGTTAGTAATCTAAAATTATGTTACATGCACTAATTTTACTAACATCCTTAACTCTGTTAAGCATGAACAGATTTAGGAGACACCTTAGAAGAGAGGATTACTTTCACGATACAAGCCGCATTAAGCTGCTATCAAAAGTTTGATCGAACAAACTGGGAACCGGAGAACTCTTTCACCACATATAACTTATAAATCTTTGACAAACAAAATGGGGCCTGCACAATTTTTAATTTAAATCTGAAATACACATTGCTGTAGACCCATTCCACTATCATAAACAGGATAGTCTAACTCTCCAATTTCACCAACATTTTGCTATAGATCTTATAGTATAAGTGCTAGTAACGTTTTTGAGTGACCATGTTAAGACCTCTGGCTCTTTAACCCGTTCGCGACCGTGATCACACCGACGTGATAGCGAGTTTCTCCCTCCAGCGCTTGCGATATCAAATGCATGAAAAGCCTTTCTGTGCTCTGGGAACCGCGAGCACGCCCGTGTGATCCGAGTTCGGAACGATTTCGCTGGAAGCAGGGTTGTCATTTCGTCCACTTTTTTGTAAAAAGTCCGGGACGCTGGAAGAAATGGACGAAATGGAAGAAATGAAAGAAAAAACACATTTTTTTCATACGTTTGATGTATAAAAATGTTATGATGTGCAATTAGTATCTCTCTTAAATTACCTATTTTTCAAAAAAGAAAAAAAAATCAATACAAAATCATACCAAAAAAAAAGGCAATTAACCCATTGATTTTTAACTAATTTTATTTGAAAGAAATAAAATTTAACATAGTGAAAAAACTATTGAGTGTATTTACATTATTATAGAGTAGAGAAATAGGAAAAAAAGTTTTTCTTTAATACATATTTTTAAAAAGAAATTAAAGTGGATTCTATTACCTTAGATATTTATTAACACAATACAATCCCTTAAAAAGTAAACTTTACATATGATATTTTCTCATAAGTTCTATATTTAAATTTTGTTTGAATTAAATACACATATAAATGTATATCATTTGTATTTGAAAATACATTACATGCTACAAGAAATATTGGTTTAATTTTGATTCATGTGGTCATTTTACGTTATATTTTTTGAGGATTTAATGAATGTTGCTCTATTGTAAAATATTTATGTACACAGCATTGTTTTATGGATAGATTAATCTTATGATAGGAACATATTTCATTTCATGGCAAAATTTTTTTTCTCAAATCTTTTAAAATTTTTATTTCTACTTTTATATTTTATATACAGTTTTAATATTGGCAATGAAACTCCTTCACAACAAATAAACATCTTAAAATTATTTACTGCTAATGTGTGCTTTCATAAGCATTAAATCTTATCGATAACATTCATTTATTTTATAGAGATACTATATTTTTATAGTATTTGTTGTTTATTAAATATTTGTTGGTATACATAATTATGTGTGCTAATTTTGATAATCAGGGACGTCATTTCAAGTTTTTCAAGGGTGCAAAGACTAAAAACACAATACGATTTCACCAGAAAACAGCGAAAACCACGCCCACTTATATGCAAATACATTGATTTCTCAAAATCAAGGAGGGAGCAATTGACCCCCCCTCTGCCCCCCTAAATGACGGGCCTGTTGATAATAAAACTATTACCTCATTGAAAAAAAATCAATATTTTAAAACATTACTTTTAAACTTAGGATTTTTTTCATCAAGAACTGTCATTTTCTTTAAAGTGGACAAAATGGACGAAATGGACAAAATCCTATTTTGTCCAGGGCGGTTTTTTCCACCCTGGACGAAATCAAACAACCCTGGCTGGAAGCGCTTCTTCCTTTTTTCGCTGGTCTTGAAGGGGTTAATATAACTTTCTCTATGCTCTTCTAAGCAACATGCTGGGTGTCTGGCAGCAGGGTGTGGTTGTGTTTTTTACTGCACGTCATTTTTGCTGGTAAAAATAGTAATTTTTTTAATATTTTGGGGAAATCAGAACCTTAAACCGGTGGTCAGTGCATCATGTAATATATCGATGGAAAGCCCTATTTCTTGTCGTTACAACGGTTTTTGAATTTTTGTTATACTATTATTAGAAAAGAAGTTGCATGTAAAAACTTTTTTTTTTTTTCGTTTTTTAACAGCTCTGTATATTTTGTAGTTTTCAAAGTAGAAGTCTAAAAATTGGTAGGATTACTTAACTTGTCATATGCAACCTTCACACCAATTTTTGTTAAAATCTGAAATGGTGAGGTCAAAAACTTTTTTTTCATGATTGATTTGATACGAAATTGCCCAAAAATGACTTTAAAAGTTTCTTTTCCAATACAAGTGTGATGCGCAGTAAAAAAAGCAACCAGTCTCTTTCGCCAGACTCCAGGCATGCCGCTTAGAAAAACATAGGGAAAGATATATTAAAGAGCCAGACGTCTTAAAATGGTAATTTTTTTGATGTTGCTAGCTCTTGACCATTAGTTTTTTATTTAAAGAGTAGGAATTTTTTAACCTTCACATTTGATACACATGGCGTTAGAAATTAGAATTTAAATCAGACATCACGACGGCCCCTAGTATAAGTTTCTAGGTGCCAAAATGAACAATCTAGATGCCATTTTAAATAACGGGACTATATTCAATTTTTGTAACATTAAACATGCTGCTGAAATGCACTGCTGTAAGGATGCGCTGTCAATAGAGTATTTTGTAATGCATCCAAAAAACAAAAAAGATTTTTAACATGCGAAATAGATTGCATTTGGGTCATTCCATGTCAAGTGATCCAACGTTTTTTACCTTATATTTTTGTATTTCTTTCAAATTTGGCTCATCAATTTTACCCCTTGAGGTAATCAAAAGTCTCAACTTTTAGATTTTTATCTCTATTATTTTTTTCATTTATGAGACTTTGAACTTTGGAAAAACCCTCGTTTTTCCATGGATAAGGGAACATAAAAGGGACTATAACTCGGCACCAAATATAGATAGAACGATTTCGTAAATGGCATTTTAAAGTACGTTAGTTGCCGCTTAATCTGATATGCGACATGACCAATTTGATAAAAATTTTCTTTTTCAAAAAATGAAATTTAAATTTCAAATTTCAATTTCTCAAAAAAAATATAATGAATTTTTTTCAAAAAATTCTCAAAAATTCTTGTGTATTTTATCTATGTTTGTACAAATTTTTAGATTGGGATCTCAATGGGATCATATTTTTTTGAATTTTTGAATAAAACTGTATAGGAAAAAAATGATATTTTTTAGATTCTATTTATTTAAATACTAAGTTATCTTGCTTGTGATGGTCTAAATAGTAGTAAACAAACATGAATATGTTTAAAGTAAGCTGGCATGAGCTTATAGATTTGTCAGGTTCACCCCCTCACCCCTTCATCCCCCGCACAACCACTCTTTTTTAATTCAAAACTGTTCAAAATGTTAAAAAAAACTCTTTGATACAAAATGAATAGTAAACTTATTTAAAGTTGGTAAATGGGTTCCTTATAACTAGACTAAGTATCCTCCTCCCCACCCAAATATACCATTCACACTATACTAATATGACGTCCAACCTGGGGATTGAATTGAGGATTATTTTCACCCTAGGTATATATATACATATATATTGTTTTCCAGACGAAGTGTTTCTTTTCGTTCCGAATTTCAAAGTGTACTTCCATTCAATATCTGTAATTTAACTTTATGATTCATTTCATCTCCTACTCCAGCACCAATCTTCAATTTTGAAGAGAGGAAATCATTGGATCGCCCCAAGATCATAGCTAACAGCAAAATATCACTGTTTCTCCTTGTTCTCATCGTTTTTTCTATTCTTTTCGCACAAAACTGAAAATAAATCAAAATATCAGATCATAGGTCTGTGTCCCCATAACTATCTTCCCACATTATCTAGTGTGCAGCTGTTATTTAATTTTTTTAATTGTTTGTGTTCTTTTTCATTTTGTTGTAAAGGAAAGTAATGCAGCAAGATATATCTATGTACATATATTAAACAAACACTGCTTTTTTGATCATAACCTCTCATGTTGTTTAACTTATGTACAGATTGCTCCCCCCTTTTCCTACCTTCCCGCTCCAAACTTTTATTTTTTTTATCATCCCGTCTAACTCCATTTCAAAGCCTCAGTCTCTACTTGTCTGGTCGTGTTTCAAATTGTTCTGTTTGTTACTCTTTCCTACTAGCACATGAGCTTTGTCCAATAAGAGAAAGGAAAGGCAGTGATGGGGACTGGCCTATAACCAGATACTTTGATTTCTTTTCAGTTTTGTGTGAAAATAATGGAAAGCAGTGCTATTTTGCTGTTTGCTATGATCTTGGGGCGAACCGTTCCTTTTCTTCCTCCAAAATTGAAGATTGGTGCTTGAGAAGGGGATAAAATGAATCATAAGTTTAAATTCAGATGTTGAATGGAAGTACTCTTTGTGAAGGTCGAATTGAAAAAAGAAACACTTCGTCTGAAGAACAAGATATACCTAGGGGCAGGGGGAAAATAATCCTCGAACCAATCCCCAGTTGAGACGTCATATTAGTATAGCGTTAATGGTATATTTGGGTGGGAGAAGGGTTTTACTTTGCCTTGTTATAAGGAAACCCATTTACCAACTTTAAATAAGTTTACTGTTTATTATGTATCAAAAAGGTTTTTTTTTAGCATTTGAAAGTTTGGGGGAAAAATGATGGGGCGGGAAGGAAGGGAGGGGGAGCTGACCAATTTACAAGTTCATGCTAGCTCACTTACCTAGAGTAAAAATAATAGTCAATTCAATCCCCAGGTTAGATGTCATAATAGTACAGCGTTAATGGTATATTTGAATGGAGGAGGGGATACTTCGTTTAGTTATAAGGGAATCCATTTACCAACTTTAAATAAGTTTACTATTCATTTTGTATCAAAGATTTTTTTCTAACATTTTGAACAGTTTTGAATTAAAAAAGAGTGGTTGTGCAGGGGAGGAAGGAGTGAGGGGGTGAACCTGACAAATCTATAAGCTCATGCCAGCTTATTTTAAACATATTCATGTTTGTTTACTACTTTTTAGACCATCACAAGCAAGATAACTTAGTATTTAAATAAATAGAATCTAAAAAATATAATTTTTTCCCTATACAGTTTTGTTCAAAAATTCAAAAAAATATGATCCCATTGAGATCCCAATCTAAAAATTTGTACAAACATAAATAAAATACACAAGAATTTTTGAGAATTTTTTGAAAAAAATTCATTATATGTTTTTTGAGAAATTGAAATTTGAAATTTAAATTTCATTTTTTGAAAAAGAAAATTTTTATCAAATTGGTCATGTTGCATATCAGATTAAGCGGCAACTAACGTACTTTAAAATGCATTTCACCAAATTGTTCTATCTGTATTTGGTGCCGAGTTATGGTCCCTTTTATGTTCCCTTATCCAAGGAAAAACGAGGGTTTTTCCAAAGTTCAAAGTCTCATAAATCAAAAAATAATAGAGATAAAAATCTAAAAATTGAGACTTAATTACCTCATGGGGTACAATTGATGAGCCAAAAAAGAAAGAAATACAAAAATGTAAGGTAAAAATTTTCTCAGATTTTGGATCACTTGACGTGGAATGACCCATTTGGAAAACTTTTCAAAATTTATCCTTTGGGTCAATCATGTGTCTTTAATCACAATGAGTCATGAAACAAAAGATTCGCTGCGATTGATCCAAATTTTTTTGGCATCAAGTTTGACACCTAGGGTCAAAAATCTAGGCGTCAAATTAATATTTTTAGTTGCAAAATGCAAGTAATGACCTCTCATTTCAAACACAGATTCTTCTGAGTTATGTGTTTATTAGTAAATAATTTTGTTATTCAAAATGAAATATATTTGCATGCATTGCGTACAGGACATCTAAAGTCAACTCTTGTAATTTGCTGTATCAATAAGTTAATATTTTTACTCTATTACTATAGTAATGATGAAACAAATTGCAGATTTTGAAAGCTAAGGTTTCAACATGAAGGAAACATATTTTATTTGTTCAGAAATAATAATTTAAAGAGTTGATAAATAATATGTATAGGGCTATTCTGCGAATAGTAGCATTATGTCATGTAGGTGACACCTCAAATATTTCATTAGAATCTAATAATGTTAGAGGTCAATGATGAAACATTTTGCTAAAGCAATTGCACACATGCATTCGTGACTTCTTAAACAAAAAAATTTTCATTACTTTTCAATTATTACTTTTAATGAAATATGTGAAGCGTCGTGCATGGGACAATGCGGCTATTTCCAATGGAATGGAACTTTACTAATTGTGCTAAATAGCTTCGAAGCTATGATGTAGAAAAAGACAGACCCATCATTTAATACAAATTAAAAGGGGAAAAACAAAAAATAAAAAAGAACATGAACATACTGTCATTAAGAGAGGGAAAGGCAATTGATTTCCTCTGATCCCCAAAATGACAGGACTAGTAAGGAACATTTAAAATCCTCTGAAAATGACTGGGGACAATATTATTCCACTCTATGATTTGCACATGTAGTCAGCCAACTCAATTTTGAAAACAAGGCTGCACATTAAATTTTTTCTTTCATGAAAATTATATCACTTAACACAGAGACCGCGCTAAGGATTTTAAGTTGTTAGCCAGTAAATAAGCCAAATTTCAAAAGTCTTAGCCAAACTTCGAGAGTTTTAATCAAAGAATTTTAATTGTTTGTTTTTTTAATGTAATAAGTGTACTTTTGCCCCAAGTGAAAATTTCTGACAATTTTCCATTCGCCAATACTTTAGCCAAATCAGAATTTTTTTCGCCGAATTTTCTATTTTATAGCATTTGGCGAGGTGGCGAACGCTTAGCGCGGCCCCTGTAACACAATTGAAACATTATGTTGAATTGACCTTTTCTTTTTTACATTTTTATCAAAAGAATTAAAATTCAAACATCCGAACAAATCATAATTATAAAGAAATTGTATTACCATCTTACTTGCTGCATCAGTAACACCATAAACAAAAGAGATGAGGGAACATGCAACAATATGACACATGAGAAATGATCGTCGCTTGACTCATCTAACAAAAACAAAAAAAGAGCGTACTATTCTCCGTATTTTAAGCGAACGTGGGGCCTCAAAGTTTGACATGTGGAAAAGGAGAAAACCTTGTTCTCCTTTCATCATAATTCAACATCAAGGAGTGACATCAATAAAGGAAAAGGAAAAGAAATACACACTGAGCAGATCTATTCGAGAATCCCAATTTGAATCCTGACAGATCATGGCGGCGCACTTGACAGGAGCTAAGCTACACAAAATATTACGAAACACATATGGCACAGACACAGGGGGAAGCAACAAAGAATTAAGAAATATTTCGATTACCGATGCCTCAAATCTTCCTTCGAAATTGCACCGATTATCATTTAATAAGTGACAGTTTTCGCCAATGAAAGGTGGCGAAAGAGCCATAAGCTTCACATAACGAACTAACTCAATAGCAGTCCACTCACCGAGTTTACAAGCAAAGCAAAGACGCATGCGTTGCCCTCCGACGCAGGGAAAATGCACGCAGCTTGGGATTTCGGCCTAATAAAGAAAACGCCGCATCTCGCGGCGCCACGTTTCGCAGCGCAGGCAGTCGCCAAATATAGTTACTGACGCCAAAAATGGATCGCGGGGAGCCAAACCTTTTATTTAACGCCCAATTTTGTGGTGTTGATAGAAGAAAAAAAATAATAATTGCTGGATATGAGTAAATTTTGAATTGAAGGCTACAAAGATCCCGAAATTTCTCCTTCCTCTTGGCCTAATCCACAATAAATATGCTTTGAAGATTTGGCGAAATGTGTACATGCTTTTTTTTTTTTAACAAACATCCTGAAACATATTTTTGTGATCTTTATTAAAGTTATATATATCTTTTGTCGTATTTTAAATTTAAATATGGACCAGTCTTTAGGTCTAATTAATAATTTGGAAGTTCATTATTTCACATACAAGTACTTTCTTGTTTCTTCTATTTGTTTATTATAGATTTATGTTATTTATAACTTTGTAATAGTTTTATTGTCAATTTTAATTTTTAACATGGTGATTATTTAGCGATTGATGATGTTCATTAGAATAAATAATAGTTTTATAGAGTCAACTGAACGTTTGGAACTCCAATAAACTATAAGGGACGCTCTGTTTGTGTCTAATGACGGCTGAAAAGAGTAAAACAATGACATGCCTTAATGTATAAACTCCTTTTAAGTGTAGTGAATGATTAATTTTTGTTCGTATATATGATTGCTCCCCCTTGGTTTAGCGCAGGATATTTTTCCCTATAGGATAGCAATTTCAGTGCAGATTAGAGTTATTAAAATTTGGTATATTTAATAATAACTTATTCATTAATGCTGAAGAAGAAATGTTTTTATATTTTTGACGAAAAATAATACTAAAAGCAGGGAAATATTAATTTCTAAGGATGGTCTTGAGCTCCCCTTGCCCCCCATTATGAGCGCCCATGATTGTGAGCTCTTTCGGTAAACTTTTCAGCTCTTTTAATTAGAAGCATGGCCGCCGGCCGCAGGGACGTAGCTAGAGGGGGGTGTAGGCGGGGCTCGTGCCCCGGGCGTCAGTTTTTAGGGGCGCTGAACTGGATAAGTAACTGCATAATTTTCTTTTCATTATTAAAAAATAAATAAATAAATAAAATCCAGCTCTCCCTAAAAAAAGCTCAATGCAAGCACAGGCAGAAAGTTTTAAAAATGTCTTTTAATGTGGAAAAGGCGTGGGAAATTTTTTTTTAAGAGGGGAAATTTTTTGTTCCTGGAAATGATCGCGTTTTTAAAAGGTACTAATTTTCAAATTTAAATTCTGGTTTTAAATAAATAAGTTGTACAGAATTTTTTCAGCCACAAAATGTGATATTTCGTTAATTCACATTTTTTTTAAAAAAATGCTCTCGTTCCTTTTCTTACACAGTAAAGTTTAGGATTTGTAAGTTTCTTAAAATTTCACTGTACACTTCTTTTAATGCTGAATATTGGATAGTTTAAATGTAAAATTTAGATTTTTTTACTTAAGATTTTTTTAAATTAAATTCATGAAAGTATTTTTGATTTACAAAATATTTAAGGCTTTTAAAATTTCTCTCATTCATTTCAAGTAGTTTTCAAACGTATTAAATATAATATTCAATATGAAAAGGAAAACAGTTACTCATTTGGTATTTAGTTAATTTATGATTTTTTTTTAACAATCGGAAGCATTTCTTTTCTTCTTTTTCTTAATTTCAAAATAAAAATTTCTGAAAAACTTGAGATAAACTGAATAAAGATAGAACTCTCTTTTTACATGATTTTTCTATCTAATATACGTTGTAATATGCCCTTATATGACGGTCCAGACGCTGGCGTTTCATTTTTTTGACACATATTTTATTTTAATAAGGGGGGGGGGAGCCGAAGCGAAGTCTTGCCCCTGTTAAAAAATAGCCTAGTTACGTCCCTAGCCGGCCGAATCATATGCAAGCGTTTTACCCGTGTGTAAATCTCAACACAAAAAAAAAAGAAAAAAAGAAAGGAAGGAAAAACAGATCATTCAACACATAACATATCTAGTATCCAGCTCTTGGCATTCATTTGAATTTTAACGCCTCCATGTGTTTGATTCAAGTCCCATTTTTTCAGATTTTTCAAAAAAAAATATTTTCCATTCATAAGATATTTCGTACAGGGTGCAGGTAAAATATGCTATGAAGAACCACCCAGTGACAATATAACTTGATTTTCATAAAAAGTACAGATATGACTTTTGTGCTTAGCACGGCAGTATACTTTCGTTGGGTTTCATGTTTCTACAAATGGTTCCGCTACCTTAATCATAATTGCGAAAAACATAATTTGAATTCAAGATGTCAAAATTCTAATCAATACCTATATGCTGGATGTTGTGTGCTGGGTGCTGGACGCTATTTTGTCTAAAAATAATTGTTTAAATTCATTAGAGTCGGGTATAAATAAAGTCAATTTCTGGAGACATAGACAAAAACCAGCAGCAGGAGATAGAGAAGTCACCGACAGAGCTGAGTACTGAATAGGTCAACTGAATCATGGCCTAGGACACAATAATTAAAGTGTTTTCAGCCAACAGCTAAGTAAAATGAGGTTTACAGAGGCCCTCATCACCACTCAGGGCCCGATTTACCTCTAAGCCCGTGAAGTCCTGGCTTGGGGGGGGGGGGCAAGAATTATATAAAAATATTTGGTTTGTAAGATGTTTTGCATTGTTTACACTTTTTTGTAATAATTTTTTTGAAATATTTTTATTCAACTTCCTTTACATCAGCAGCACCCAAAAAGTGTGGTTCACTAAGTACACGCAGCTGTCTGAGCTTTCCTGAATGACATAGTCAAGTCCTACAAAAATCTTGACAAAACGTAATAATTTTCTTCTTGAATAGGTACACCTTAAAAAGGCTTTTTCTCTTTTTGCAAGTAATTTCAGACTCGTTTTTGAAACGAAAACCGTTTAATGAATTTAGTGGTCAGTATAAAAACAATTATACTAACACAAATTAATTATCAATAAAAATGTTTAGGTTGTTCTGTTGTGATATAGATAGTTGTCACATGTGCTGTGCATATAGCCTTAGTAAAATATAGGTTTAATTCGGACCGTATTTAAGGCAGGGGGTTCAAACCCCCTTGGAAATTTTTTGAAACTAATTCGAAAAAAGTCTTTTCATACACTTTTTTTTTTTTTTTTTGAGATTTTATTTTTAATTTCCTTATTTATTTTTCAATTTTATTTGAAAAATGAAATTATCATTGATGAATAATTGAACAAATTAAGTGGTTTATCAGCAATATTTATTTATTTTTTCGTATTACAAACATCATTTCTTACTGAATAATACACCTTTTTCTTTCGAACTTTGAATACCACTAGCAAAAGAACCAAAATTCTTTCACTTTGAAAGTGCCAAACTCCATATTTATCACATTTCATAAGTGTCACAAAATAGCAATTTCAAAAGTATTACTTCGTATACGCATGTTAGAATAAATGCATCTATCCTTTTGCGTGATTGAAAGGCATCGAATATTTAACAAGGCGAAGTTATAGCAGTGTACACATCAGATTTTTTTTCGTTCATCGAAAAGATTTATCCTTTTTTACATTTTTCATGTGAATGCCTTTTAAACATATATTGTAACAAAGAAAAATATAATATTAAATCAATTTTTATTGATCAGATACATTTCATAAGAAATGTGTTTGATAAAACCCTCCCAGAAACAAAAGTGTAGTTACGGTCCAGGGTGGAATAAATATCATTTGTTTACTTCGTCGTGTACTGCAGCCTATTGCCATGCAAATGCCAGGGTGTCATGGTACAAACTGCGGGAATACATTTTCTGGCGAGGGGGGCATGCAATGTGCGATTGAGCCGCTTACGGCACTTCCTTCGTTTGAGCAGTTCAAAGGGGCCCATATCAAACTGATTTGGCTAACAGTTCCAAAATTTCTAAATCGGGCCCTGGTCACCCCCTCTACCTACAGAAGGAGCAAGTACGCGGAGGTCGGTGGTCCTCAGAAAGAATACTACATCAACTATAACCAAGTGAAAAAAGCAATAGTGATTTTTTTTTCTACGGGAAAGAAAAGGGAAGCAGTGACGGATTTACCATGTCGCACTGTATCTCAACAACACTACATGGAGGGCCCCTAGACGGGTAAAAACAGCACATTTAAAAAAAAAATAACGTCCGACAAACATACTCCCAAAAGTGCATTGTGGACCCCCAAATGTGGAGCATCTGCATAGAAGCGCACTTGGCGCATGCCTTATATATGATTCAAGCAGCATTTCGTTGTGTTCAATTGAAGGTATAGTTTCATTATTTTGGAAAAAACTTAAAACTAATTTTAATAGAATAACTTATTATGAAACATTCAACATGCAATATCTAGCGTCCAACCCTACCCATTTAGCCCCTGGCATTAACTTCTATACCTCCGAGCCAGACTAACGCAAGTTCATTTTCGTCACTTTTCAGGAGAGCGCGAAAAACGTTATGTCTGATGCATACAAAGGATGGAACTCTCTTTTATTTTAGTGTATAAAAAGCGTTTGCATAGGTCGATGCGGAATAAGATTCAACATACAATATGCAGCAAAAAGTGAATACTGCCATTCTTGGACTTAGGCTAGTCTGGCTCAGAGGTACGTACAGATTTGAAATTTGACATTTTGGATTCAAATGATATTTTTCGCAATCACGAATTGTGACAGGATTAGGGATGCACCGATTAATCGGCAGTACCGATTAATCTGCCATAATCGGCCCCTTTGCCGATTATTAATAATCGGCAAAATTGGGCAGATTAATGTGTGGAAAAAATATTTTTCAAATATTATTCTTAAAGTATACCTTTACTAAGAAACGATGATGAATAATTTTAGAAACAGTAATAATAATCCTAACAGCTCATATAAAGTTTTTTAAAAAAAATAATTATCCTACTTTGAATAAATATACATAGACAATGTTGCAATATTTTTCATGTGGCGATAGTTTTCTCTTAGCACAGTGCTTTTAGTTAACCTCTACCCAGATAGCACAAAAAACGTTTAAACGTTTTTAATCGGTTGTCACAACGTTAATAACCATTTTACAACCTTTAAAAAACGAAGTATGCTACTTGGGTAATTTTCATAGAATAGAAGTATTGAATTAGTCTACTAATTATTAAAAAGTTTGAATTAAAAGTACTCCTGAATTGGAGTGCTCACCACAGACTCCCCCTCCCCCTTTTTTTGAATTTTTGTGTCCAATTACTAACAATGTGTCAATACTATTATTGACAATAATATGAAAATTGGTTCTAAGATATTTGATAAAATATTGAAATTATTTTGTGAAAACTAGGAAAATGGGAAAAATCTTCTCTCGGAAATAAATTACTTATTATTTCTAACTTCGAATTGTATAAGAGAGAAAAAACAGTGATGGTAAAATTGAAAACAATCATCCTCATCATTAATCGGCTCAGCCGATTAATCGGTAATCGGCCAATTTGCTTATCGGTGTATCCCTAGACAGGATCCTACTCGCTGGGTTTCTGTTTTCTAGAAATGGCATAATTGTGAGAAACATTCTTTAAATTCAAAAAAGAGGTAAAAAGTTAAAATGAATGACAGGGGTTGGACGCAAAGATGTTGTGTGCCGGTTACAGGATGTTGTGCGTTGGACGCTGCTAAAAAAAAGCTGTTTCCAATGGATATGGACGAGGAGCAATCCAATAGGAGTACCAGAGCGCTGATGCCGGTGTAACTCAAAAAGGGTAGAACGCCAATCTACGGTCAAGTGAAAACAATTACAGTCAGGGCCGTCGCGACCGGGGGGGTGAGAGGGGTGTCTCACCCTCCCAGCGATTTTTTCCAGTCGGCAAAATCAGTTTGATTCGGAATTTTTAATGTTTCAGATTTTCAAAACCTTTTTTTAATTAAAAAAAAAATGCTCAATCACACATGTTCAGTTATACGACCGTTTGAAATTATTTTACCGACTGTTCCCTTTAACGTATCATCTCCTGGGAATTTTGACCGAGTAGGCTCATTTATTACGACGACGCGACGTCAATCGTCAGATTCACTAGAATCGGCATTTTTCCTTTTTCAAATTCAGGATTCGCGAAATGTTTCATTTCCCCTCTTTTTTATATAGTACACATGTATACAGATTTATAATTTGTTAGAATACCATGTTAGGTAATAATGCTTCATGTTCATTCTGTTGATTTCATATCTCAGACACAGAACTTTTTAAACTGCTCACCAAATGCTTATTTTGCCGACTGCTCAATTTGCCGATATAATAAGTGTTCACTCAGTGAATTTGGCTCTAAAGTCGGCATTTTTGCTGAATTCAAAATTTTTGAGTTAAGCAATAAGTAGCTTTTTTTGAGAGCCATGTTTACATTTTCACTTTTAATAAAAAAAAAGAAAATTTAAAAACATGTACCGTTTGAATCATGTGATGATCGTAGACAACTGTTCAGTTCATTTGAAAGAAGGTAAATCATTTCAGCGACTTCTTCTTTTACTGCAATCTTAACTTGCCGGTAGTTACTTCAACTAAGTCTCATTTTGCCAACATTATACCGAGGGGTGCGCCGAACTCAAATTTATGTGATGGAAGGAAATCATGTCATTTTGCCGAATGGTAAAATACGGGTCGGCAGTTCTCAAAGGCGGATCCATATTCTAGTTAAGGAGTGGGTTGTAATATCTTATGGAAAGGAGGGATCAAAGTGCCATTTTGGGGCAAAAATGTGGGATATTTGGCAATTTTTTTCGAAATATAAGTCCTAAAAATGCAGCTATCGGCTATATTTGACTGTTTAAGGACCGACCAAAGGGAGGCCAAAATTACCTATTTAGGCCAGTAATTTTGGAAATTTGTTCGGGTGAGAACAGGCGCCATTTGTTTCACGGACACCTCAGGGCTCGTTACCTGGGCAGGAAATATATTCTTCCATAGCATTTTTTTTTTTTTTTTGTTAATATTTTGTTTTGAATCCATACCAAAGCATGTATAAGCTTTTAATAGGAATATAATAAATTAACTCTCAGATCGCAATTTCCTTAATATCTTACATTGAAGTTGTACCTAAATATCTTACATTGAAGTTGTACAAAAATG